>VWZT01007243.1:225740-242639 GCA_013397055.1 Pachycephala philippinensis
CAGGGACCCCCAGGGACCCCCAGGGACCCCCAGGGACCCTCAGAGACCCCCAGAGACACCCAGGGACACCCAGAGACACCCAGGGACACAGAGTGACACCCAGGGACACCCAGGGACACCCAGGGCTGAGGGCCCCTCTCAGCTGGGGCTCCTCTCGAGGCTGAGCAGCCCCAGCTCCCTCAGCCTGTCCTGGGCACGGAGATGCTCCAGGCCCTTCCTCAGCCCCGCAGCCTCCTCTGGCCCCGCTCCAGGAGCTCCCTGTCCCCATGTCCTGAGGATCCAGAGCTGGACACAGCACCCCAGAGGTGCCCCCAGGGCTGGGCAGAGGGGCAGGATCCCTCCCTGAGCTGCTGGGAATGCTCTTCCCAATGCCTCCCCTTCAGCTCCTGCATAACCCCAGCGCTTTTCGCCCTGCCCACGGCTGTGCCTTGGCTGAGCTGTGCCCGCAGCGGGGTGTGGAAGGGTCTCTGTGCTGAGGGTATGACAGCAGCTGGTGCCCAGGTGGGCACACTCCAGCCCTGCTGCGTTCAGGAGCCTCTGCAGTGCAAACACTCTGGTTTTTGTGGCTGGGCCACCCTCACCACACTCACACATCCCTCTCCATCACTCACTGGCAATATTTTCCCAGTGTGGCCGTGCAAACGCTGTTCACTGCAGAGGAATATTCTGTGACTGGCCACTGGTGATATCCTCATGATTTCCTGTCGAGCACTGAGCCACCTCAACTCAGATCTGCCTGCAAAAGTTGACCAACAGCACACGAGGTCTCCAAAAACATCACTGAACCCCTCTCCAGGAGGAGCTGGGTATAAAAGAACTCTGTAAATCCCAAAAAGAGCAAACCCACAATGTGCAGACATTTGCTTGGACACGTACAGCAATAATACTAACTTAAACCTCCTGCATCCTGCTGCCACTGGGGTTTACAATTCCTGTGTGTGCCATTCATAAATCCTGCCTCAAAGGGCAGAGAGTTTTAGTGCTGCAGGGAGGAGTTTTGTGGTTAAAGCTCCCGTCTGGGCACCAGGGCTGGGTTTATCCTCGGCTCCCTACGTCACCTGAAGTCACTTTGCTCAGTTCCCTCAGCACGATGCCAGCCCTGGTGGCTGAGGTGCAGCCCAGCGAAGGCTGGGGGCTCTAAAAGTAGAAATTGTACATAAATATAGATTTAGAAACACCACAAATGCCTTGCTAGAAGGCCATTCAAGCATGCAAGTCACTTCCTAGAAACCCCTGTTTGTTTGGTGGCTCTGCACAGTGTGTGACAACATTTCCCTGCTGTCGCTGCGGGCACAGATCTCCAGATGCACCCAGGGCAAACAGCAGCCTCTCCAAAAGTATTCCTGCTGCACCTGTCAAAGATTACAATTAATTCATGACTGTTTGATGGCTTATGCTAAACGAGCTTGGCTCCAGGCCAGTTTCCATTGGGCAGGCATCTCCATCTCAGGAGCACCGTGACATTTGGCATTTATTGTCCTCGTGGCTGGCACTCCTTCCCAGGGCCACACACGGAATGTGTCAGGGGAACAGACTGGCTTTTCAGGCCCTGATCTGCATCGAGGTGGGATGGCACAGAGGAGCCTTTTGTTGTTGTGCACGTTTAACTCCCCTCCTCGAGCCAGATGGAAGAGTTTGTGTTTTGTGGCTGTTAACACAGCACCTCTCCCTGCTGCAAAATCCTCTCGGTGCTCCGTGTGAGGATTCCCAGCCCGGTCTCCTCCTGATGAGAGGTGTTTGCTCACAAAGACTGGCCCATGAGCTCTCCAGCAATGCCCAGATGAGCACGGTATGATTCAGTAATTGCCTTTGTTGCCATCCCATCCCTCTCCCCCTGTCAGCACATTCACTCGGGGTTGGTTTAAGCCCGGTCCTTGTGCGGGGTGACTCTGTCCCCTGCTCCACCCCGAGTCACACAGCAGCATTCCTGTGCCAAGCAGGGCTGTGGAGCACTCCTGAGAGCCATGGCAACGTGGCTTCCCAGCAGCTGACTGCCTCCAGCCCCCTCCCCTCCTCGTGCCCCTCACTGGTGGCTTTTGGGGTGCTGGTGCCACCCCAGTGCCCGTGGCATTGGTGCTGAGCTTGGCCGGAGCTGCCTTTCCAGAGATTCCAGCCCAAGGAGAACAGGAGCTGGCAGCTGCCAGCCCATCCCAGTGCCACCAGGCTGTGCTGCTGAGGGTGGCAGAGGGTGGCCAGCATGTCACTGCCACCCTTCTCCAACCCAGGACACCGAGTGGGCATGAAAACCTGGCTCACTGGGCAGTGCAGGGTGCTTTGGATGTCCAGGGGCCAAGATTTCACCCAGGAGGCTTTCCCTCGTGATATTGCAGACTCAGCAACCAGCAGGGATCCTGCAGGTGTCCTACCCTGACCCAAACACATCCCACAGGTCAGCTGTGCCCTCAACAGGCTGCAAATGTCCACCAGAGCAGCAGGACAAGGTCGTGTCACTGCTTCATCTCTAAAGGGGGTCAGAGCAAGCCCAGATCCACTTATTCCTGCCACATTTGTGCCTTGAATACATCCACAGACTCCTCCCCAGCCCATGGGATGTCCTGTGCTTCTCACTGCCATCCCATGAAGGCAGCAGGCTCGAGGTTTCTTCCCCTTGGCTCCAACCTGTGACCCAGAAGTGGGGAAACGTGCTCTGACCTGACACTCGCAGAGATTTGGAGGCTGATTTCAGCTCCTGCTCCTGGAGTAAAGCAGTCACTGTCTGCCCCAAATCCCTGCAGCAAGGCACCCTCAGCCAGCCCCCAGAGCCCTGGCATGGCAGGTCCCTGCTGTCCCACGGGACAAGGACATTCTCTGTGATACTGGGTGCCCCCTCCAGCACCCACAAACCAAAGCTGGGCTCTTCTGCCTGATCCAAACCTGCCTCCTACACCCCAGATCCCTGAATTCAGAACCCTTCTAGAGGAATGTGTCAGCACCCAACCAGTGGGAGTGAAATGCCAACTTTTGTAGCAGATTGGAGTTTATTTTTAAGCAGTGTAAAAAAAAAAAAACCTCCACCATCCAAACCAAAGCAACCTCCCCAAACACACACACACGAACGAAATCAGCAGGTAGAGACAGCAAGCCCAGCACTGGTGGCTCCACAGGCACGATCCCAGCCCGCCCCAGCCACCTATTTGTGAAATTCCTCGAGGAGAAGTGTGGAGGAGACGGCCTGGCAGCTGCCAGGGAGGTGAAGCACCCTTTTTGGGATCTCAGTAAACAGGAAAGCAGGGAGAGGAGATGTGGGACATGTTTTTGTTCACTGGGCAGGCAGGAATGTGGCCATCCAGGTCTCCAGCATCCCTCCTGCTTTGCTCCAAGCTCAGCTCATCCCAGCCAGGCTCAGCTCCCCCAAATCCTCCCCGTGTTGGGGCACTGGGGGCACTCAGCACCACACCAGCTCAACCCCAATGTTTTGGGGTCTCTGTGAGGTGACAGTGCCTGGCTCCTCCTCACTGAGCATTTAACCTGTACCTGCCCCAGGTGCACCTTCTGTGTGCCTGGGACTGCTTCCAATTCACCTCTGCAATAACCCCAGTGTATTTTAAACATTCTCATCATTTATAAAGCACAAAATTCCCTAACCACGAGTCCAAGACATTATTCCCTGTATTACCCTCTGAATTGCAATCCACACATGGATGCAAGAGAGACAAAAGCTTTGTTACATCACCCAGCCCACCCCTTTATGTTTTCTTTCGTGCTGTTGCCCGTTTTCTCCAGGATACTCAAGTTGGAAAACTGGTCACAAATGGAGCTGCTGGAGAGGGCAAGGCTGTCCACACTTCTGGGGTATTCATCCAGGGAATGGGGGTGTTTCCTCATCCAGGGAATGGGGATGTTTCCTTATCCAGGAAATGGGGATGTTTCCTCATCCAGGGAATGGGGATGGGGCTGTTTCCTCATCCAGGGAATGGGGATGCTTCCTCATCCAGGGAATGGGGATGTTTCCTTATCCAGGGAATGGGGATATTTCCTCATCCAGGGAATGGGGATGTTTCCTCAATGGCAGAACTCGGGCATGCACCAAGGTGAGCTCTGCACAGCTCATGTTGTAATACCACTGCGATTACACGGAATTCAGGTGTGGTGGGCACCTGGGAGGGCGGGAGGATGCTGAAACGAGGAGCTCTGGAGAAGGACTGGCCCTTTGCACGGGCACTGGGTGGTAGCCAGGGCTTGGCCAGCAGCTCCGGGCTGGGGATGCTGAGGAGGAGCAGCCAAGCCACAGCCCAGAGGCAAATTGGCAGGATGGAGGCTGAAGAACCACTGGCTGCCTCCTCATCCTCCTTTGTGCAGAGAAAGAGAGAGCTCAGAGCGGCCAGGATCATTTCTAGAGGCACCTGCAGGCGGGAGGTGAAAAACCCCCTCACTGAGCTCCTGCCTTGTGCTGTTGAGGCACAGAAAGAGGCACCAGCGTCACCTCCCAGCGCAGGCAGAGCCTCCTCAGTGCCGCATAAATCATGCATGGCCACATCATCATCTGCCGGGGAACACAAAGGCAGCAGTCGCTAATTGTGCCGAGGGTTGTTACCTGCGGGTGGAGGCTGCGGCACACACTTTTAGGGGCGTGTGCTCCTCTGGCTGAATATTATCTGCCTTTATCTCCTGCCCTACGTGCCCTTCGTACAGCTGAGAGAGGCTGCCGGGGCTTTCCATCAAATGAACACCGATGGCTTCTGCTTTGGCACCCCAAAAAGGAACAAGAGCACAAAAGGGCCCGTGTGAGACCCCAGATGGGGAAGCCCCAGATGTCTGATTACACACAGGCTTTGAAGAGATTATTTCCCACTCGGAAAGCAACTTAGAGAGCTAAAATTATACCCCTATCTACTGAGATTTTGTGACATCTTCTACCCAGGCACAGAGCTGCTGTGAGAAGACCAGAACTGGTCTTTATAGGATTTTTCAGGCATTTTAAAATGAAGTTCAAAGAGGGGTCTGTGTAAGGGCACTGAACAGACCCCACACGGGGTGTCCCTGGCACAAGTGCCAATGCAACCATAGCTGGAGTCCAGTTTGAAACCTGTAAACCTATTTAAAAGCTGTGATAAGTGGCAGCAAGGTCCAGCGTTCTCCCCTAAATACCGTGGCTCCGTGTTTAAATATCACGGAAAAAAAAGTATCTCGGGTTCAACAGCTTCCCCTTGTAGCAGAATTTGCTTTAATGCTTCTCCCTGGCATCATTCACACTCTGCTGACTCCGGATTCCAGGCTGTGGGTAGTGCTTGTGCTGCACTATAACAAATGCTCCATAATGCACAAGGAGTTCTGCTCTCTCCTGGACGTGCATTCACCTGGAAAGTTCATTCCAAAGGCAAGTGATGTAGCCGAGATAGCGCTTCCAGATTCAAACCTGAGAGCTCAAAACAATCAGGAGAGTGGAAGGAGCTGTGTTTAGACAAATAACTCAATCTGCTGTCGAATTCCCCAAAGTGCCTCACCCCATCTCACCTCTAGCGTGCTTCCAGCCTGTGATTGCTGCTGGAATTTCACAGCACACCCCGAGGGTCCTCAGGGTGGCCAGGACTGAAGGCCCTACCTGAAACATCCCCTCCTCATTCCCTGCTCACCTGAAAGTCAGCCCCAGAAGGTGCACCGAACCTCTCCATCCTCAGCTACCTCCCCTCTAAGCTGATAAATGTCTGCTTCACTTTCAGACTCTGCTGTTCCTCTCAGATTGCTGCGTTCTGGCTTTGCAGCTACTCAGTTATTTTCTCCTCATCCACCTATTCAAAGCACAAAGCCAGGAATGCAAAAAGGTCATCCTCTTCCAAATCTACAGGCAGGGCTGTACATCTCTGGTGTCCCTTTGCTGCTCAGTGTTGGTTCTCATTACCCTGGCACATCAATCTCTGGGGAGTTTCAGGGGAATTCAGGTGCTTGCTGTCCTCAGACATTTCCCAGAGCACCCAAGAAAGGGATGGCACATCTCTGATATCAATATATTGCCTGTGAACTTTGAAAGCAGCATAAAAAATGAGTCTTAAGCTCATCACCAGCAATCAGAATGCATTTGATGTGCAGGTGGTTGTAAAGTCTTCCGAACTAATGGCTTGGAGTGGTTAAGGGAGCTGACAGACTCCAAGATGGGACTTTTTCCTCCTTCTCTGTGGAGATGACATTGATTGACTGGGCTTGGACTTGGCACAGAGCTGGCACAGGGAGCCCGAATGCCCCACGAGCTCCGTGGTTCACAGGCAATTTCAACATGCTTAAAAATAGAAAACAAGCTCAAGAGCTGTTTGATACAAGCCATGACCCCTGAAAAATGAACTGCAGGCTTCCCCAGGGCCCGTGTGTGCCCGGAGGGGGACTCTCAGAAAATGGGCAGCCGTGAAGTTGGGGAGTTTAATCACCTTTGTGCTTTTGGAGCATGTCAGGGGATGGAAAAATGGGGATGAGCCAACAGACAGCAACTCCCTGAGAGTTAACTGTGCCCAGCACCAGGAGGGGTGAGGAAGGTCCAAAGGTGTGACCCCACAGTGGGTGCTCAGCACTGTACATGAAGTGAGGACACTGATAACATCTCATGGACGTTCAGGAGATCAACAAAATGCTTGTTCAAGCTCTGGAAGTGTGGCACAAATCCTGCCAAGCTGCCTGTCTGCCTTCAAAGTTTGATCTGCCATCTTGACCATATTTTAAATCCTGCAAGCACCAGCAAATGTAAGGGAAGACGGGGTTTTTCTCATCCCACTCCCCAAACTTGAAAGCAAAGCTTTTGGGAATGAAACAGCTGCTCCAGACAAAGCCCAGCCCTGTTCCTGGGGCAGGTACCCACAGCTGTCTGCACACACAGCCTGGGCTGACTCACCCCAGCTGACCAGAAGCCCCAGTACCCAATCCTAGTGCCCAGCCCATCCTTTGGACACGGTGCCAGCCCAGCTCCCTGCTGCCATCCCACCCCCTCCAGCCGCCTGGATTCACCATCCTCACCCCGCAGCAGCTCCCTCTGAGGTTTGGGCAGCAGGACAGACTCGTTTGATGACCTGCCTTGGGGGCTGAGCAAATGAGATTCATTAGGATATGCAAAGAGCTGAGAGCAAAGCAGCCCCTATCTCTGTGTCTGAGCTGCCCTGATCTGATAAGAGCGAGTTGCTCCAACATGTCTGCAGAGGAAGATCTGAAGCTTTCTTCTTCCCATGCATTCCCAGATAGTCACTGCAACTAATAGACAAATAGGTCAGAATAAATAACAGCCCCCTCATTTCCCCCAGCGTGCCAGTCTGGATGGCTTAAGTCAAGTGTTAATAAGAAACAAGGCTGCTGTAACAAGATGTCCTGATGCACTGCAAAGAACATGGAGCATAATGGCATCTTTCAGACATACTTTTCGCTAAAAGCTTGTCATTACCCAGACAGAGGAGACAGCATCTGCATAGAGAAGCAGAGGAAAAGCAGCTTGAATGAAGCGATCCAAAAATGGAGTCATCGAGTCACCGCGTTGTTGTATAAAATAAAACAAAAGTGGATTTTGCTTAAGTTCAGCATTTTCATAGCAGCACAATAGGTAAAGTAAAATTACTGCATGGAGAGGGAGGGGTGTTGGACGTACAAACCTGTTTTCTTACAGGATCAAACACAGCCCTGTGGTGTAACTGGGTGATGGAGCAGACCCCTGTCAGTGTGTGTTGATTATCCTGACGTGGTTTTTAGATGGAAATTCTGGTTTGCCCCATGGAAACTGAGAGGCAGGGTCTGGGGGAAAAGGGACCCCGGAGCAGGCAGCAGGCAAAGCTCCTGGCTTCAGCTGGCAGTGCTCCACCTGAGCCCAGCGAGAGCAGAGCCACTGAAATATCGATTTTGGCTCCTTGGCTTTTGGACAGCACATTTGGCCCCCGTGCTGGGCATTCAGCAGCGAGCAGAAGCTGTTAGCCAGCAGCTGTTACTGTGAGCTCTCCTAAACCAGGGCAGGGGGAAGAACCAGAGGTGGAAAATCTAAATTTAGCAGGCAGCAGTCGGGCTGCTGGCTCGGGCACGGCTCCGCTCCCACCCAGTGAAGGATTTTCGGTAGCAACCATCACCATGGTATCGCAGAGCCGCTGCTGTGCAGCGATTTTGCCAATCCCTGTGCGTTTACTGGAACACTCGTGACATTTTAGGTGCAGGGAAGGGGCAGGTGGGTGGGAGGGATGTTTCTTAAAGCACCAGCTCCGGGAATCAAGGGAAAGGAACTGCAGCACTTCACCTTTTTTCTATAAGCAGCACATGGTTGCAGAGCTTAGGAGACCCAGAGCATCCTTGTCTGAGGGGAGGGAGGAGGTTCTTGCACTGTCCCCCTAATTTTGAGGGGAAGAAGGGCTGAACCACAGGATTTGATCTCCTGGAATTGGCTGTCGAGAGACAGTTTCACTTCCTGCCTCCGACTGTCGCAATGTCCGGGTTGCAAACAGCGAGAGCAAACATTTCTAATGTAATTTCCATGTTGATTTTTCAGCTGTGGCTCTTTTAACACCCTTCTGCCCCTGGGCCCGTTCTGTTCCCTGTGCCTTTCCTGCTGCCCGTTCCGCGGCGATGACAAACCGCGAAGCGTTTCCCAAGAGTGAGAAATCCTCACAGGAATCATCTGTTGCAAGTCCTGTCTGACAAAACCGTGTCAGAGCTTTGGGGACTTTCTCTCTATTTTTAATTGAGTGCATCTTTTCCCTGGCATTTCCCCCTGCTGGCTCCTTCCATCCCTGCTAATACAGCAGATCAGGGATGGGAAGCAGCGCTCGTGCCAGGATGGGGAAGAGCTGTTGCTCCCACCTGATTCCCTGCGAGGATTTTTATATAAAAGGTACACACGGGGCTCCCTCTCTCCCTTTATTCCTCCCGTGCAATCAGCACTCTTGATTTAGTCCCTTTCTTATCGTGGCCTTGCAGTATCACATCTTGGCTTGGTATTTAGTCTTCCAGAGGCTTGAAAGGGCAGCTTCTCCTTGAGTTTATCAGCTCAGATGGGGGACGCTGCTTGATGGTTTGCCAGGGAGCTTCTGTGCGAGGCCTTTTATGTCTCGATCGAGTCAGGGCGTTCTATTTAATTAAAGAGATGGGGATACAAAAGGCTCCTCTTGGATAAAATCTGGNAAGGGGGGATGGATTCCCAAAGCCAGCAGAGGCTGATGAGAGCTGAGGGCAGGGCAGCACGGGGTGGTTTAACAGAAGGGGAGGCAGCCGCTCTGCCAGCAGAAGCCCGTGAGCAGAGAGCCATGGAGCACAAAATTAACACACTGGCTCATCAGGAAATGTTAATGTGGGCAAGGTGGGGAATTGCTTCATATGGGCAAACAATCTGTGCAGGAGGGATAAGCGCCATCAAAACCCGGTACAAATCTGGGCACGTTTCTCCAAAATCTGCCCTCTACCCTCAGCTTGAGGTTCAAGACAGGAAACGCAAAGCCCTGATGGAGGTGTTAAATCCTTATGGCACAAAAACAACAGAACGTTTTGCTGAGATGGAACAAAATTAAAGAATCCAACGGGGCTTTTCTAGAAATGATAAAGGCACTGCTGCACAGGTCCCAGGAGGGGAACTTTGCAGCCTGGAGTAAGTGGTTTGGACAACTTGATTCTCTTCAGAACGGTCCTAAACACAAATATTAACTGCTAATGAACTCATGTCCTCTACAAATGCTGGCTCTGCTTTCATCTGCCTGAAATTTAACTTGTTCTCCCCGACCTCCACCATTCCCCACTGCTCCCCTAATGGGGACCTGGGACCAGCTCCTCCCAGCCACCCCCTCACCTCTTCACCCATCACACAGGGCCTATTTCCCCCTTTGGAATGATGGCAGGGAAGCCAAGATCCACATAACCTGATGCTGAACTTAGTCCCTTTCCATTTACAGTGCACCTGGGAGGAGCAGAAGGTCCAGTGTTCTGGATGTTTGACAGTCAGACTCCAATTTCAACACCCCAGATGAGAAACTGCTTTAGAACCTGCTCAAAGCCTGTCTGGATAGGGCCACAGGCAAGGTAATGCTCACAGAACTTTTCAGGAAGAAGGCCAGAAGAACATTAAAAAGTAATTGAAAGGCCTGGGGGATCAGGGGAAGAAGAAGACAAGCTCAAAGAAACCAAGGAAAAAACCCGAGGCACGGCAGTATGTGAGTGCACTTGTCTGAAAAGCCCTAAAAAAGAGTCATGTTGAAGAAAGTGAGGAAACTGCCTGTGAAAGGATCCTTTGAAATGGTAGCAGTGGCTGGGAAGCAGTAAATGGGAGGCACTGGGAAAAGGAGGGAGTTCAGCTGCAGGATGTGTCTCCAGATCCACCACAGCCACAGTCACAAACCGCTTTAAGGAGAGGGGGAATGAATGTTACCAATGCAAAAATAACCCTAAAAAATATTAAGAGCACACCTTAGGTAGCACTTAAATGAAACGAATGCTTCCTCTTCATCCAGAGAGACTCAGAATTACACAGATGGTTAAAACATATCTATAGTAGTGGTAGTAATTTAGAAATCTCTCTGGAGGAAAACAAGGTTTTAGCCTTTTTTTTTTTTCCTTTTAAATGGCAGCGAGCTGAATTTTAAGGTGGAGTGAGTTTATTTCTGTCGTGGCTGACGCAGAGAAAGCTCCATCACCCACAGATAATGGCAGATGGTGAGCCGTGCCCAAATCCATCAGGCACAGGCCTCAAGTGGGGGTTCAAAGCAGGACTGGGGATGGCATTTCTCAATCGAGGGGTGGCCAGGATACAAAAATCCACGTGCTCCAAGCACTCTGTGAGTGGCAGAGCAACCTCTGAGCAGCCCAGGGGACAAAAGACGACACAGGGTGAGAAAATGTGCTCTCAGTGGCTGACTGAGGGCTGGTTTTATCCCAACCCTGCTAACTCACTGGTACATCATTAAGGTGGATGAACATGGCTCAACAGAGCCGATAATCCTGTGCCCACGGTGCTGCTGCAGAGGGTATAAAACATTTTCTGGAGGTGGTGGAGGGGACTCTGAGGCACCATATGGTCTCCTGCAGCCCTTGCTCGGCGCCCGGGCTCGTGCTCTCATGTGACACCCCATTAGCGAGTCACACGGAGCAGAAAGCAATTTTATGGCCAGATCCCGCTCTTAGAAGCTATGATGACTAAACTAGCTAATCAAATCAGCATAAATTTGCAAACACCGTTTTAGCAGCTGCGGCCGTAAATATCATCAGCAGAAACGCGAATAATCCCGAGCACACGAGGAGTTGAGTAATGGGCTCCCAATGGGCGTCGGAGCCATCAGCCGCTGCCTGGCAACTCGGGGAGGGGGCGAGGGGGGCGATGCTGATGAGCAGATGCAGTTATCACGACAAAGCAGCGAGAGCACACACGCCAGAGAAGGGGAAAGAAGGAAAAAAAAATCATTTAGAGAGACAAACGAGCGCGGCGGGTGCCCCGCTGTCGCCCCGAACGCAGGCACATGTGCGTGCTCCATGCGGAGGGATGTGCTTCAGCGTTCCCAAAGTGACTCATTTGGCATTTTCCAGGGACCTGCAAGAGGCTCCCCGCACGCACGTTCCCGTTTTGTCAACAAGCCATAAAAATAATCAGCCGAGGTGAAATTCGCCGCGAACGCAGACACCGGGGCTAAATTTGTTTTTAATTTGTGCCAGCTCCCGCTAATGGGAGCCGGGCTGGGCAGGGCTCTTGGCAGGAACAAAGGGGAGGGGGAAAAGCTGCTGGGATGAGCAGCCTCCACCTCCCCTCTGGTGAGGACCAGCAGCTCGTGGTCCCAGAGCAGATGGAGCAGGGTTGGAATGGGCACGGCCGGAGCAGAAGGACTGTCCCATGTCCCTGTGCCCAGGGCCCCAGGGAGCAGGCGGCTGCAGGCACGAACAGCTCGGCCCCCAGCACTGGGAAGGGGCTTTTGGGGCTCAGAGAATTGAATGGACCTCTCCTGCACCTGCCAGCAGGAATCTGGCTCAGCCACGTAGATAAATCTGCAAAAAATTCAGGGAAAAAAAGACCAGCAGTGATGTCCTTTTGGTAGGCTGCTAAAAACACTTGGCTGTTATATCCCGGGCTGATGAGGGTATCCCACCTACTCTGATGTAAAATCCAGAGGGCAGGAGAAATATTGCACTGCATAAAGGTGAAGTTCGCTGGAATCACCAAAACCTCAAGAAAAGGCCCAAGTGTGGGGATGTTTACACAATAATCATTACAGCTCACACAGATAAAGCAACTTCTAGCTGAGCTCCAAAGCCAATCTGCAGTGGTGTAGAAAGCAAAGTGAACAAGAATGAGAGCAGTTCCAAGTTTCCAAGGAGCTGGCAGCCCAGCCTGGGCTTCATCTTGCTGTAACCAGGAATGTTGCTTGGAGATGGAGATGTGGAGATACCCCAGGCTGCTGCTTTGAGGCTGACTTACACCCAAACCATGGTTTGCTGCATTGCCTTGGTTATGGTGATTATTATTATACTTCACTTTCAAGCATTTCCAGAAGACTACTCTGTGCCCAGCATAGAGGCAGCCTTTCTGAGCTCATAAATCAGGAGATTTGGAGGTACAGAATTCCCTGAGTAACTGGCAGACGTGGTGGACCAACACAAATGAACGTGATGGATTCACCTTGCTTAGAAATGGAGCTGAAAGGAAAAAAAAGGGGAAAAACGGGGGAAAAAAAGGGGAAAAAAGGGGGGAAAAAGGGGAAAAAAAGCTCTTCCCTGGCCAAGAAGCAAAAGGGCAAGTGACAGAGCACCTTGACGTGCTGATGGAGCACATCAAAGGCAGAGGTGGTGCCAGGTGCTGGCTCCTCTGCTCGGGGCAGCCTCAGTTGATGCCAGGGAAGCTCTTGCAAGCCCTGGCACCATGGGGAGAGTCCCAATAAAAATATGGAAACATAACAAGAATAGGAAAAGACCAGAAATAAGTGCAGGGGATCAAGCTGCCTCCCACACCAGCTCTGAGATGTGACCCCCAGTAGCTTTCCCCAGAGGAGATCTGTGGTTTGCATTTGTTTTCTCACTTGTACAGCGTTTTCAACAACCTCTGTCCTCCTTGAGGGGAGTTTTCCTTGAGTGGTGCCTCTCCACCAAAGCTGGTGGTTACCCACTGACCTGAAACACTTCCACAGCTTCGTGCTCCTGGCACCAGCTGGGAATGAGATGGAGGGGGAAGAGCTGCATCTCTGGGGGCAAAAAAGGACTGTGGGCAGTCAGAACTGAGCTCAAGCAGCAAAACCAGCCGTGATACTTCTCCAGAGCATGGAGATAATTTGGAAGAAAGGGATGCACTCACCACATTGAGCTCAATCCCAAAATACACACCGAGGTCTCAGCCCAAGGCAGCACAGCCACCGTGAGCCAGATCCATCACGAATAACCAGTTTCTCCTTAAAAAAACACAGCCCAGCGACCAAAGCCAGGGTGGAGAATTACTGTCAGAACCAGCACAAACTCTGGAACGTGGTTTAAAGCCTATTTCTCAGGGTCCAGAAAATTCCAGCTCACTCTTCCCTGTGTTTCACTGCAGCATCAGCCTCTCGTCTGCACTGTGGCTGGGGCCAGGGCCAGGAGGTGCCAGCTACTACAAAAGATTGCTCTTGTGCTGCTCCTGGTTGGATCCAAAACAAAACACGCTGGAAATTTTGGAAGAACATCTGTTCCCACCAAGCATCCAGCCCAAGCCTCCCAGACCCACGAGCTCCGGGTAATTCAGTGGAAAAGCGAGGGAACATCTCAATTCGTCGACGCAGAATTTTTGGCAGCGTTTGCTGCTCTTTGCTGTGTACACAGAAAGCCTCTCCTTTGTGCACACAAGCAGCTCAGTTCAGGGCCTTTCGGGGAGGGTGAAAAAGAGCTGCCTTTCCCATAAATATTTTTCCCTGAGAGACACAAACACGAAGGATACGTTCACCAACTCTGAGAATGCTCACACTGATTTTAATCAATTAATGGGCTTGTTTCGAGGGGGGACAAACGGGATTGTTACTTCTTTCAGTGCAAAAGAGCATCCAGAGCATCTCCCAGCCCAAGAGCTGCCACGTGACAGGATCCTGCCCAGACTGCAGCCATCGGGTTCATGAGATAACAAACCCTTTCTGTGGCTGCCTGTGCCTTCGGGCAGGGCATGACTTGGAGCAAGCCCACCCACAACAAGCAGCAGGTCTGTGAGGAGCAACTCAGCCACGGGGCCATGTGATACCTCCCCCTTTTCCCTGGATTTGGAAAGCCAAGCATCCTCGAGCTGCACTGAGCTTGGGCTCCTCTCCAGCCAGACATCGCTCGCCCAAATCCCTCCCCTCCAAACCCTCCCCTGCTCCGAGCCTGGTGTCCAGCTGAAGTGTGCAGGGACAGTTTTCCCTTGGATTCCAGAAGTCCCAGGGTGCAGGGACAGTTTTCCCTTGGATTCCAGAAATCCCAGGGTGCAGGGACAGTTTTCCCTGGGATTCCAGAAATTCCAGGGTGCAGGGACAGTTTTCCCTGGGATTCCAGAAGTCCCAGGCTGCAGGGACAGTTTTCCCTGGGATTCCAGAAATTCCAGGCTGCAGGGACAGTTTTCCCTTGGATTCCAGAAATCCCAGGCTGCAGGGACAGTTTTTCCTGAGATTCCAGAAGTCCCAGGCTGCACGGGGCCTGGATATTGCCACACTGCTGCAGAGACACGGTGCATAAAACAGTAATTTGTGGTCTTAGCTCAGAGCTGAAATAGATACGACGAACAAAGCAGGAGAAAATCTACTGCAGCTCCCACTGTGGTGTGAAAGCACTGAAAAATATGGAGGGAATCTCAGCTGTAGCTGCAGCTCCAGGATAGCTGCAGTTAGGATATTTGCCACGTGCTGTACAGCCAGAATCACAGCCAGGCCCATGCAGGCAGCTGGGGAACGAGCAGAGTAAAGCTGCCTCCATCTACCGCACCCCTGGAGCTGTGTCTGACGAGTTTACAACCAGCACCCAGAGATAAACCTAAATTAGGTGACAGTTTACCTCAAAATGCCATAAACCCTCACAGTTTAGGAGAGGGCTGCACAGAGCTCCTCCTTCATCTCCACGAGGGGCTGAAGGCTGGAGCTGGGTCACACTGGGACCAAGGGAAGGGGTTGGTGGGTCAGAACGCCCCATTTTCCACTTCAAACCTCCTGTGAGGCCCAGCTGGAGGAGCAGGGTGGCCTCCCCTGCTCTCTGCCCATTGCTGTGACCAGGGAGAGCACAATGAGGGGGATTAATCCTGAATAAATTCCATTGGCAGAAAGAGGTGTTCCTGCAACATCCCAATTCGAGAGAGGTGCACGCAGCAGTCATCTGCTTTACACCCCATATTTTTTCCCAGCAGCAGAGGAAAAAGGATTTCCTGTCACCCCCTAAATCAGAGCTTCTTGCCTGACTGTTTCAAACACAGCTTTATTATCCCTTACATCAACTTCTGGGGGCACTGTCCTTTTTTTGTAAGAGAATACCAGAGTTTGAAGTTCCGTGTGTTGGGGGGTTTTTTGTTGGTTTTTGTTTTCTTCATCCACTCTGGTTTTGTTTCATTTTTTCCCTGGTAGGGGAACCAGTGACATTTCAAAGCAGCACATTTGCTGTATGCTCACTCAGAAAAAAATCGAGGTCCTGTCTCTGCACTTTCCCTCAGAAAACGCCTCCCAAGCTCACGGCGCCACAAAAAAGAAAATCTGATTTCACAGCAGCACAAAGACACAAATTACTCCAAAGCAAGGCCGTGCAAAATAAAACCTCCCATTAAATCCAAGAGGCTGGAATCAGGAGATCCCATCTCTGATTATCCCCGTTCCCCAGCAGAAGCTTTGCCCACGTTGGAGCTGCCGGGTCACGTCCATTATTTTCTCACACGAACCATTAACCCGAGCGGGATCACCCGTGGGGCATCCTGAGCACAAATGCAAGAGGCTGTGACATGGTTTTAATGCTCACACTCAGAAATATCCTCTCACAACAGGGAGAAGTCCCAGATATTGCTCTGGGCTGGGAAAGCATCACAGAGCAGAGGCACGGAGATTTCGGTGTTTGCTGCTCACCCCTGCCTGAGCTTGACACCTCTGAGGGAATGCAGCCCACACTCCCATCTCACAGCCTCCCAAATTTCGGGGCTGGGAGGGTTTTTCAGCACCGCTGGTGCTGTGGGAGGGTGATGCAGCGAGGTCGGGGAGCGGGGCAGTCGTGCTTCGCTCAGGTTGGAAACAATAGGGGTAAAAGCGAGTCTGAGCACAAGCTCGTCTCCACCCAAAGCAAAGCCATATGCAACTCGGCTCAGGAATGAGAACTATGCAGCCAGAGGTTTCCTCTAGTTATTGTTTTGGGTTTGGGCTGCACTGGGCAGGGAGGGGAGGAACAAAAACACATAGGGTGCGGGAAAGAAGCCGAAACCCAGCAGAGCCACGAGAGCCTCGGCCCGACCTCAAGCCCTGGTTTCGGGGTGCAAGGCACGAGGCTGTGATGCTCTCTGCAGGGATTCCCTCAGCCCCCGCTGCTCCTGGCTGCCCTCAGCTCAGCTGAACCTGCACAGCAGCTCGTGACACACCCATGTCTGTGTGACACCTGTGTGACACCCCTGTGTGACACCCATGTATGTGTGACACTCCTGTGTGACACCCATGTATGTGTGACACTCCTGTGTGACACCCCTGTCTGTGTGACACCGACACGTGTGACACCCGTGTGTGACACCCGTGTGTGACACCCGTGTGTGGCACTCCTGTCTGACACCCCTGTCTGTGACACCCACATGTGACACCCGTCTGTGTGACACCGACACGTGTGATACCCGTGTCTGTGTTACACCCCTGTGTGACACCCACACGTGTGACACTCGTCTGTGTGACACCCACGTGTGTGACACCCCTGTCTGTGACACCCACATGTGACACCCGTCTGTGTGACACCCACACGTGTGACACTCGTCTGTGTGACACCCACGTGTGTGACACCCCTGTCTGTGTGACACCCACGCCTGTGTGACACCCCTGT
>VWZT01007243.1:243358-371257 GCA_013397055.1 Pachycephala philippinensis
TGTGTGACACCCCTATCTGTGTGACACCCCTGTCTGTGTGACACCCACGCCTGTGTGACACCCCTGTCTGTGTGACACCCCTGTGTGACACCCCTGTCTGTGTGACACCCCTGTCTGTGTGACACCCCTCTCTGTGTGACACCCCTGTCTGTGTGACACCAGTTTGATTTGCACTGACACCCATCAGTTTGGCACGTTCACTCCCCAGCAGAGCAGACGTGGCAATGTCTGAACAGGAGCTGTATTAAAGAGATCACACTCCAGTAGAATTCTTTCCCCCACAGACACACGCCCAGGAAAACCCCAGATTTTCACCTTTCCGTTTCAATACAGAAGATGCAACCTGGAGCTTGTGGTGTGCTGGTGAGAGGTGCTGTGATTGCTCTTTCCCTCTTGTCCAGATTCAGCTAAACACTGTTTCAGCCCCATTTACAGACATTCTCCACTGCCCTGACTCCTTTCCAGACCCGCTGGGATTGCAGGGCTGTGGAGATTCACGGACACTGACCTCTTAACTAATAAGCTTCATGCAATCTGTGCCTAAAAGCAGAGGTAAGGGATTGCAGTGTGACTGCCCAGCATTCCCTTCCAACATTCCCTGAGCTCCCAGCAAACACGGCAGTATTTCACCAGCTCTCCGTGCTCCTCATCCCAGCTCCTGGCCTTTTTGGTGCAGACAGGAGAGATTCAGGGAGCAGTGGTTTTGTAACTAAGCTGATTTTAGCTCAAACTGCCAAGGAAATGGGTATTTTCACTTTCTCCCTGCTCCTGTCCCTACCTTTTGTCCTTCTGTTGGCATGAGCATCAGCCAAGCCAGGGAACGGATCCAGCTGGAAACTGTCTGCTTGTCTTTTCCCTTTCTGCTGGGTTAGTTTTCAGAAGGATCAGATTCCTAATCTGGCAGATCGCTCGAGAGCTGATTTTGGCACCGGAGAGGACACATGACCCAACAGCAGGGACTTGGATCAGCTGAAACCAAGCCTAAACCCACGCCCACAGAGAACACCCGTGGCCCACCCTGTGCCCACCCAGGCAAAGACCCTCTGCCTGCACAGGAGCCTCTTTCCACAGTGCTGTTCTGCTTCCAGAGGGCAACAAGAAGCATTTTTGGGTAGTGGTGAGACGTGACCTCCCCTCTCTACCTGCTCCACTTGCACGTCCCTTGCCACTGCTCTGCTGCCCCTTGGGAAAAGCTGAGGGCTCCACTCCAGCCTTCCAGTGTATCTTTTTTAAGCAGCACCATGCCACTCCCCAGGGATTTCTGTGCTCATGGACACCGTGTATCTCTCCCAGACACGTGTGAGGTGTGCAGGTGCACGCCCTGGGCAGATGCACGCAAGCACAGACCTAAAATAGCCCCCCAAAATATTCTGTTTCCCACAGGCTGCAGGAATGGGCTGTGCTGCTGTGAGCCATCACTACCGAGCACAGGGTGTTTCTATGGCTACACCTTCCCTGCATTTCACTGCTGCTTTCAGCAGCACTCACCCTGTCTGTCTGTCTGTCTGTCTCTCCCTCGCACACACAGGAACCAAACATCTCTCCTCACTCAGATAAATCCCCCCTCTCCACTCCAAATAACACCTCTGCTCTTCCTCCCACACATGGCTAAAAATTCAGCGTGGCTGTTTCTCGGGACCCAGCAGAAAAGGGGGCAAAGATGCTGATCCAAGCTGCCCCCAAATGCCAGAAATCCCACAGCAATCTCCTGAACCTCCAGCCTTATTCACAGGAAAGGAAGTCCTGGCTGTGTTTAGTGGAGATCTCTCAGATTCCTCATGGTGGCACAGAACCAAGAGCAGGCAGACCCCTAAGCTGCTCCCAAAAATCTGGAGAACTGGCCTGCTGAGGGGGAATAAAGAAGGAAATCTCTCCCAGGAAGGGTCAGATCAGGAGCCACGTGCAGAGGGGTCAGCAGTGCCCTGGCCCCAAGGTGACTCGGTGAGCAGAGTGAAAGGAGGGTCTGGGCTGGGTGTTGGGGAAATGCTAATGGCTGGGAGCAGCTCATGTCAAGCTGAATAAATCCCCTGCTCTCCGTTCTGAAACACAATGGCACATGAATGACTAAGCAATTCTGATAACAATTCAATAGACAAATGTCAGCTTGCTTTGATTAAACATTACTTGTGGAGCTGTTTCAGGGCAGCTAAAGACACATCAGCCTGTCTGTCTCACCCCAGCCCTCCCAGCCACCCAGCCAGGGCACAGAGACATTTATTTCACAAGTACAGCTGATTTTTTTCTTTTTCCAAAGCAATTGGAACTCCTGTAACATCTGAACTCAGTCTAGATTTATGCAAGCAGAGCTGGGAAAATAAAAAAAAAAAAGCAAAATAGCCTGTCTCTATTTTAAGACCTGTTTCACTGTCACTTCTCCCTTGCTCCATCAGTTATCCCTTAGCACAGTAATAGCATGGTCCAGTTGGGAGATACAGGTGGAACAGAGCCATGTAATTACCACGTTTCCACATACATTCCTGAGTATTTGCAGCACTGAAGTAACACTCCTCTAGCACAGGGCTAGTCCAGAAAAACAGTTCAATTTAGGAACGTGGCTGAAATATGCACCCAGACTTTGACATGCTGCAGCTCTAACCCATTTTTAATTATTCCTATCTGTGCTGTAGGTCAGCCCTTTGCAAAACAACAACCCCTCCTTTCATTTTTGCAGAGCACATTCACCTGAGCAACTTCTCCCTTATTTGAAGGTTGTGCTGAGAGTCAAGCCCCCAAACCCAGCTCTGGGTGAGGAGAGGAACAAGCTCAGCCTCACACAGGGGCTTTGCCCTCGTCTCCAGTCAGTTGTGAAATGAGCTGCTCAGCACTGCATCCGTAATGGGCACTGCAGTGCAGATGGCAAAAGCACAGTCACAACTCTGCTGTGCCTCTGCCAGGAGCCCTGGGTGATGCAGCAGAGAGCTCGGAGCAGCGAGGAGGGGAGGAGAGGCTGCTCCTCCTGAGGCATTTTCACCTTTCTGTCCGTGCAAGAGGCATGGCAATGACACGGAATTTGGCATGGCAATGACACGGAATGATGTCCAGAAGATCCTGAGTGAAATCCCCTGCACTGCAGGCTGTGGGATTGAGGATTCCACCCTGCTGGGTTGTGTTTCAGTGATGCTCATTGCCCAGAAGATCCTGAGTGAAATCCCCTGCACTGCAGGCTGTGGGACTGAGGAATCCACCCTGCTGGGTTGTGTTTCAGTGATGCTCATTGCCCAGAAGATCCTGAGTGAAATCCTCTGCACTGCAGGCTGTGGGATTGAGGATTCCACCCTGCTGGGTTGTGTTTCAGTGATGCTCATTGCCCTGGAGTTGGGAGAACACGAGAATCTCCCACCCCTCTGCCGCACAGATCTCTTGGTCACTAAGAAGGAAAATAGAGCCTTGCAAACCTCCTCAGTCACCACCAGTCCCAGGGGCCTCATTGCTGCCCTTGACCTCAGTCTAGAACAGTGAGTGAGAATTTTATTTCTCTAATTTCACTCTCAGCAGAGTCCCTTGGCTGCTTTCCTTTCTCCTGGGCTGGGAATGAGCCTGTGGAAGCAGTCTGCCCTTGGACACACAGAACCCACATTCACAAGGGTAAATCTGTGAACTTGGGCCATTCCTTTAGTTGTGACAATTGGCAGAGGCCTCAGAGGAGACATCCACACCCAGCACATCCAAAAATTCACAGGGACAACGACCACACGTTTGTGGAGAGGCGTGGGCACACACACAGCAAACAACTAAAAGTCAGGAGAGTCCTGCTTGCCCCAGGCTGCAAAGGGGAATTCTCAACTGATCTTTGCAGCTCCCATTTGAGAGCACAAAGCCTCTTGCAAAATCACCAGGTTGGCCCTTGCAGCTTTGCTGCTTTCAGTATTCTTCGAGAGTTCCCTCCGATTTGCTTTATTAGAGAAACCCACTCAAAGGGATTTGTGTGCATGCTCAGCTTGATTTGTGAACTCCAACAGGAGGGGCAGCCAGTAAAATTAATGAGGTTCTGGGCAAATGATTGCCCATGCAGCCCCACAGACATAAAGCATTAACTGACTGTCTAATTAACAAAGGCCACGTGCCCGATTAAGCATGCAAACGCTGCTGCTGCTACGCACACATTGACACACATTAATGTCTCAGCGAGGATACATTTGCAAGTGTCTGCTTGGCACGATGATGGAGCACGCAGCCTGCTTCCATAAACACTTGTCAGGATGCAGGATACACGTCCACGAAATAATCTGCTGCCCATTTTCTGTAACGAGCACGAATTCCTTCTGGGAAGCAGCACAGCAGGCCCACTGCTTGAAAGGCACCTTCCAGAAAGGGGCAAAGCAAGGACAAAGTGGCCTTGGGAGAGAAGTTTGGACGGGGTTTCAGTGGTTTTGTCAGGTGAGGGAAGGGCTGGTTTCATGTCACAGTGCCTGTGCTGGGTGATAAGGGGTCAGGGGCACATGGCCCCGTTCCTAACTCTGCTGTGTCCTTATCACACAACACCCTCTAAGGCCTCATCTCCTTCCTGATTAAAGCTCAGAGTTTCGGTTTTTTTAATTCACCACCTTTTTTTTTTTTTTTAAGAGAGAAAAACAGTCTAAAACATCCAACAAAGGAGCCAGGAACAGCAATGTCTAGGAGGGGGTTAGAGTACAGGATACCTGTTCTCCATCAGCTCACATAACTCAATTAGTGCTGCCAGATCCCATCATTTTGGGACACGGATATGAGCTGGGGAGGCCAGCAAGGCAAAATTCTGGAAAGCTCCTGGCAATCTCTGGTGCCAGAGGAGAAATTTTCAGCACCAGTTCCTGTCACGGAGCAGGGTCAGAGCAGCAGCTGACCCACAAAGGGAATTCCTGGGAATGCCAGGGAGGCCAGGAGAGCAGGGGAGCTGTGGAGGATCCTGGTCTGTGATGGGATTGAACTTCTCCTCACCTCAGAGACCCAAATGACCAGACCCTGCCCTGTCCCCTCTCTGCTCCCTGCAGCACGAGCTGCACACACACACCTGAGCACTTGCTGAGGGCTGCTGAAGCTCAGGGTGTCCCTCAAGCCCGGACTCAGCCCCACTCCCCCTAAATTCTCAGAAATTCCCATTTCTCCCAGGATCCAGGGAGGCCAAGGGGGCTGTTAGAATAACTGGTTATGCCTGGGATGTGTTTCCTTGCTGCTGGAAGGTTTCCAAAGACATTTCAGGTGCTGATGAGACCTTCCAGCACATCCATTTAGAGTCTGCAGTTTCCCTTCCTTCCTGCATTATTTACCACACAACCCCGAGCTGCTTAAAAGACTGTTTCAAGCTATTTTCTGAATCATCCTTCCCTTCCCTTTGCTGCTTCATGTAATAATCTCTCCGAAATCTATTTTGGGAGTGGCATTTTGCAGCAGAGGGTTGTTTTGTTTGCTTTTTTCCCCCAACTGCTCTGTTGCAGATGCAGAAAGTTGGTTGGTTATTGGGAAGTTGCTGACAAGGACAGGGCTTGCAGATGCTGTGTCCTGAGGCCTCCTTGCTCCCTGTCCTCTCTGGGATGGGCACGTGGGGGCTCAGAATGACAAAAACCAAGGCTGTGCCCATTAATCTGCTCCTGCAGAGCTGCTCCTGGTGATCAGAGCTGCAGGCAAGGGCTCTTTGCAGAGCTGTGTGAGGATGGCAGCTCATATTGATTTCTCAGAGCAGGGTCCCTGAGAAAGGTTGGGATTCCTGAATTATTCGGATCCTGCACAGAGCATCTCGGTGAAAAGGAGGGTGGGCATTGCCAGCAGCCAGGTTACAGAACAAAAATAACACAAAAATAACACATTTTGAGCTAAGCAAACTGGAAAATGCTTTTTTTTTAAAAAAAATACCTCAGACCTTATCCTGGAACTGAAGACACATTTTGCACCAGAGTGACTGCACTTAATTTGCTACCTCACCTCAGTTTCTCAGCCACCCCAACATTCATATTAGATTAATATTTGCAATTCAGCTGCCCTGCTCTTACCCTGAGAGCATCTGACCGGGAAGTGACTGCACTTCCCCACCACAGGTTCAAAGCCAAAGTGCTGCGCTTGCTTCAGCAGTTTTTGGCAAAGTTCAGCACAGTTCTCAGCTTTGAAGCGTAATTGCCCAACTGCAGCAGTGACTCTGGTCTCCAAAGGCCAAAAGGAGAGAGGGAAAAAGGAGGGAGGTGGGAGGACAGCTGAGAATTGCACATTTCAGATGTGGGATACGGCTATTTCTTTCTGGAGGCCTATTTCTGGAAAACTGGACAGCTCAAACAAGAAAGCAAATCTGAAATGAAAGATCACACTAGAAAGCACACACACCCAGACACCATGGCAGGCAAGAGCTGGGGGACCTGTGTAATCACAGCTATAATGATTCTATAATTTCCCATCCAAACATAATTAGTCGAGGTACGTTCTCTGACAGCTAGAGATTTGCAAAATTAGGGTCAAGCAGGTTCATTTTTTTAATTGCTCTCATTTCCCCCCTCTGTGTTGTTTCTTGTCGCTTTCTAGGCTCCTCCCTGGACCAAATCCATCCCTGGGGTAACCCCCTTTTAAAAAAATCCCCCCCAAAGCTGATCCTTTGTGCCCTGGAAGCACGGGAGCATGGCAGCAAACATCTCTGCCTGCGTGACTGGCCCCTCACGTGTTGGCACATCTGAAGGACTGCATGTGCAGCTTGCCAGCCCTAAGAACCCAATTCCCTGGGAAAAAAAATAAAAATCCAACTCTAGGCTGCTCTCTGCTTCATACATTATTGCTGTCAACAGCAGCAGCAGCAGCAGAGTGTAGGCAACCAGCCTAATTCCAGCAGGATTTGTGCCCGCAGTTTCGGGTGGCAGCGGGACGTGAGAGGGGCTGTTGGGATGTGCAGCAAGATTCTGTTCTCTGGTTGGATCCCACCGAACCAAACCAGCCAGGATGGGAAGTTTTCAGCGTTCAGACATCCCATAAAATGGTCTCTCTCAAAGGGGATGCTCCCTTGGTTTGGGCACATCAGGTATTTGAAGTGTGGATGCGTTTGCTCACTCTGTGCTCATGGGGTGTCCCTCGTTTCTCTGCATCACCCACAGCCTATCAACAGGCTTCAAATTCCCTTGATTGCCCAAAACATTCATTTAGGGAGAAATTCTTCCCTGTGAGGGTGAGGAGGCCCTGGCACAGGGTGCCCAGAGAAGCTGTGGCTGCCCCTGGATCCCTGGAAGTGCCCAAGGCCAGGCTGGACGGGGCTGGGAGCAGCCTGGGACAGTGGAAGGTGTCCCTGAACCTGGCAGGAGGGGAACCAGATGATCTTAAGGTCCTTTCCAACCCAAACCATTCTATGATGATTTGATCCCTGGGAATAACAGAGGCCAGCTGTGTGCAAGGAGCTCCCCAGGCAGGAGCCACAGCCCAGGCTGGGGCCAGTGGAGCTCAATTCCCTGGCCAGGAGGGCAGTTTCAGCCAAGGAGAACAAAGCCAAGAGTCCCAAAACAGCAGAAAAACCCCAGAGCTGTGTCTGGCCAGCAGCGTTTGTACCCCCAGGCACTCAAACACAGCAGCTGGAGGTTCATTTTGGCATAAATGGGGTGCACACACAGCCAGGTACCAATCCTCTGAGCCCTTCACCACACACGAGCCCCTGCACTGATCCCATCCCTGTGCCCTGTGCTCTGCGCTGGCACCAGTGACACACCGTGGTCCCTCCCAACCTGGCCCGTCCTGGGATTCTCTCACAGGGGTTTCCTCAACCCAAACCAGCAGGACCAGGTCCCAGAGGCTGAGTGCCATCAGCCCCAGGAGCCCTCAGCCAGCACTGCCAGGCTGTGCTGTAGCTGCTGAGGGAGAGCATCACCTGCTCCTTTAACACAAGCGAGGAGCCACCCACTGACACCCCATTTTGGAGGGCATCACAGTAAACTCCATTAAAATAGAATCTAGGATGCCAGGGGATGAGCTGAAAATACAATATTCAGCCTGCCAGCAAAGGCAACAGAGCTTGGGGGGAAAAAAATGCAAAAAAATCACATTCTAGCATCTGCAGCCCCAGTGAGGACACCTGAAGTCTGCACATTTGGCTGCTCCTCTGAGACAGCCCTGCCTGCTCAGGAGGGGACAAATCCAAGCGTTTGCATCTCATTATCCAGGCTGGGAGACATCAGTCAGGGCTGGGTGAGGGGCTGAGATCCCCCAGTGCTGCAATGGGGTGACAATTTGGCAGCATCAGCACTCGGGCTGGCCTTTATCCCCCACAGATGTTGTGTGCTGAGGACGAGGAGGTGTTTATTTTGCAGGATGACGGTGTCCTGGCCTGTGGCACTCGGCCAAGCAGCCCAAGGTCAGCTCTCCACACTCTGTAGGGTTTCTTTGGCATCTCTCCCAAGCAGCTTTCTTGGTTGCAGCACTGGTGGGGAAGGAGGGAGGTGGGAAAGGAGGGGAATCCTCCAAATCTGCAATGGCCAGGCTCTGCACAGCCCAAGGCAGGGACACTGGAGCTGCTCAGAGCTCAGATGGCAGCGGTGAATCAGATGCTTTAGGTGCAATAAAAGAGAAAATGTCATCTTCTCACTCATCTTCTTGTCATAACACCGTTTATCCCCACTGATCCCACTTCAGGGGCAGCTAGACTGGGGTGGGGGCACTGAAATCCACTGAGCAAAGCCTGGGAAAAGAATCTCTGAGATCTTCTCCTCTCCATGTGTGCTACAAAGCCAGAAAATATCTCCCTGGTAAGGGCCAATCCTTTGTCACTTTTCTCTGGGTCAGTGTGGAGTGACTGTGCTGAAGTTAATCACATTAATCTCTAGGACTGTCAGCTCACTATTTGAGAACTTTCTAAGGATCCAGAATTAGCAGCTCTTGTGATTTCCAGCGGCGCAAGTGAAATCAGAACCTGGCTTAATTTTAATGCAGAGAGCAGAGGAGGATCAAAAAAGGCTTGGCACGTCTCTGCCTTCCTGGAAAAGCTCTGTGAGGTTGACTGTTTCTAGGTTTGGGGACATTTTGGAAGGATATTGCTTCAAGTGACAGCTTTCCATTTGCACTGCACTTTTATACACACTCAGCACTCCCAAACCAGGACACGTGGAGCTCCTGAGTGAATACAGAGGTTCCTGTTTGCTCATTTTAGACTCTGCATTAAGCAGCATTCCCCTGTATTCACGACTGCCCTTTGTGCACCCATCATTGATAAAATCAGCTCTCAGACTCCAAGTTTCTGTCTCAGTCTGCGATGCCCTGATGCAGTGAGCACTAAGGAGACAGACCTAGAAATCTTCACCCCCAGAGCCACGCTGAGCTCTCTGCATTTTAACAGCAGAAAATATAAATACAGCAGGAAATACCAGGAAAAAACAGCACCTTGTTACTCCAGAAAGGCAAAAATATTTTCAAATGCAAATTGGCTTCATGTACTTTTGAACTGGAATATCCTCACCTTCAAATCCACCCTCCCTCCTCCCCGAGCTGCAGCGGGGATTAATAGTCCTGTGTGCCAAGAGAGTTCAAACACTATTTTTAATCACATCTTACAACCACACTGTCCCCAAATGCTTTGCATGACAAAGCAACCGAGGGAGAGAAAGGAGAGAGAGCCGTGACGCGAGGGGGAAACTCGTGCTTCGGATGCAGAGGCCTCTCAGGAAAGAGGGATCCCAAAAGGCAGAAGGGAAATGGGGCTGGAGCAGAGCTGGAGAGCCTGACGAGGTGGAGAGAAAGAAGGGAATTTTGGGTGGAATGGATTAAGCTGCAAGAGCTGAGGCTGGGGCACAGGGAGGGCATTCAAGGACACTGCAGAGCTCGCAGGCGCTCGGGGCTGGCTCTGAATACACCCTCCCCGGCTGCCTGTTTTTGGAGAGTAGCCTGGGGATGCCTCCCCTTGGGAATTTGCCTGCTGGGAGGAGGTCAGGGAGCTGCCCAGGCCGTGCTCTCGCTGCGGGGAGATTGTGGCACAGAGGCACGCTGTGACACTGCAGCTTTATATGGCACTGCCAGTGCTGCTGGGACTGGGATTTGTAGGGTTTCCAGCCCCAGAGACCCTCGGTGGCCCACAGGAGCAGCCCCTCAGCACATCTGAAATCTGTTTTCAGGTCTGTTCCGTGCATTGCTCAGTTCTGCCCCACTCTCTGCAAACCCCCTCGTGCTTGGATTTGAATCTGGATAAACCCCAGCCGAAAAAGAAGCCTCAAATGCTTCACCCAAATCTGTTCAGGGATCCCGGAGGTCATTACAAAAGTGGGTAAATATTAGCACGCTCCCTTTCAAGGCAGTGTGTGCAGTCAGTGTGTCAGACCCGAGAAGTTTCCACTTTTCCAGCATTCAAGGAGGTGTGGATAGGCTGGAGCAGAGAGGTGGAAGCAGAATTTTGGGTTACCCTGTGGTCCTGCAGACCTCCCCAAGCACTGAACCAGGGCTGCAGCCTGGGATAGACTTAAAAAAGCGCATTGAGGGTTCAAAAGGTCCAGCCACAGGTGGGTAACAGAAATACAAATGGTTTGCCTCCCATCAAAGCCAATTAATCAGATTTATAACATTTTAACCCTGACAGTCCCTAGCACCAAGCCTCTGGCAGAGGAGTCAGCATCCTCCTGTGTTTGCCATGGCAGCACAGGGAAAATTGCTGTTTTACAACCTCAGTGCCCCCCTCCAAGAGCTCTGCCTTTCTCCTCATGCTGCCCAAAGCCAGGTGAACCTTTGAGGGAAGGATCCAGGCTCAGCACTTCCTGCAGCTCTTCTCTGTGTGCTGGGGCCTGTCCTCCATGCACGAGGGGGTTTTGCTGTGTTCATTTTCCAGAAAGGAGCTAAAAACAATCAGCCTGTTCCTGGAAAAGGGCAGGGGGTGCCTCTCTGCCAGCCAGCAGTGACCCGAGCTCGGGAGGATGGAAAGGAGGACAGTGACACTTGTGTGCTCCTCGTCACCTGAGCAGAAACAAACTGGCATTAACCTCACCCCTACATGGGACAGACAAATGCCAGGACATAGACACGGCGAGGGCTGTTTACAGTGGAAATGTCAGAGTGTCTCAGCCCTGCTGGATACACAAAACCCTGCTGCTCCCTCCCCAGCACTAACGCAGCCCTGCAGAAGGGCTTCTGCTGCTTCTCCCCCTGCACCACACGTGGCCCATCAGCAATCCCTGCTCCTCAGCCTCACTGAACCTCCCTAAAATGAGAAATCTGCCTCTAAGAAAAGGCCACTGAGGTTTCAGGCTGAGGGAGAAGGATTTTGAGAGCGCCATGCTCAGATCAGCAACCTGTGCTGGATCCTGACTAGGACATCTCCTGGGCACCCTCACGGTAATTATTATATAGGAAATAGTTTAATGTGAGATTAAGTTCCTGCAGCCTTTGTATTCCACAGACAAAGTACAAGGCAGGCAGGGAAAAAGAGGAGCTTTAGAATTATCTCATGTTCACACACACGACTGCTATTGCTGCTCAGCTCTTAACTTGCACAACACAACCCTGGAGCCAGAATTCCCTGCACACCCAACTCCTCCACGAACTCCTCAATGCAAAGAATGCAGGATTGGGCACCATTACACAGGGCTTTCTGCTTGTTGGGGACCCCTGCAAAGGCTCAGGCTGAACACTGGCGCTGTACTGAAGCAGATCCTGTTGCTCACCAAAACAAGCTGCACACACTGCTTTGTTTTTGTAGGGTTGCTAGGGAGCACTGTTACTATTATTGATTTTTGTAAGGCCTCCGAACCACTTATCAAAACAAGTTATTCCACACGCACCACAAGGAACGAAGCCTGGTTCCCTGCAGCTCTGTGCCCTCCATCCCTGAACTTTAATTCCCAGTGCAATGCTCCTCCCTCTCCCAAAATCCAGAATCTCCCTCCCACATCTCTCTGGTGCTTGGCAGAGCAAGAGGGAGAACAAGCAAGAGCTGGGTCACCACTCCAAACTTGTTTATTGGCTGGCTGGGAGCTACAAACAGTGGCTGATTGCTAAATTTGGCCTATTTCACTCTCACTGGGGGATTAATATTGGACTTTCTCTGCTATCCAGTCATCAGTTTGCATGAAATTCGTAAGAACTCGTTCTCTCTGCCATTTGATTAATTTAGCTGAAAATGGGCCAAAAGCTTTTTTAGAGAGGAAAAGGGAGCAGTGGAAGGGCAGGAAGTCAAGCTGCACAGTGTGGAAATCAGGCTGGAAGCACAGACAGAAAGGCACTACCTCAATTTTGCACCCAAATGCACAGGGGAAAAAACCAGAACACCTCATTAAGTTCCAGATACTCAGTATCATAGTGGTAGCTGCCTCTGATAATGATTCTTCTGACACAGACTATTTGCTGAACACACCTTGGAGCTGGCAAGTGTGACTGCAGCCAGAACTTGATGTGATGAATATTCACACATCGGGGTGTTGCAATTTTAATGACACAGATACCATTAAAATACCAGGGTCCAGAGTGCAAAAGCAAATGGAAAAGGCCCAAGAAACCCAAGCCTTGAAGCTGCCCCCTTGTTAATGGCAGCTTTGCACCTTTTCCACCAGACAGCAGTGATAAGCAGCCTTCACTTTCTCCAGTTTTCCTATTAAAGGACCTTTTCTTGGGGAAAATTTCTCATGGTTGCTAACAAACACTGAGCTGCACCAGCCTTAGCAACACAGGGAGAGCGTAGGTGTGAGGCACCTGTGAACACGCTGCAACTGGGACTTGGGGGGTGTTTGTGTGTGTCCTGACAAGGATTTCTGCACGGGGATGCTGCTTGGGGCTGCACAGAGCCAGAGGCACAGGATCTGCTCCTCAGGTCACCTTTGCAACTCAATGTGTGAGTGAATGTGGAAGGCAGCACTCCCAGGAGGAAGCAGGGCTGTGTAAATTTGTGTAAACACACATCACCTCTCACTTGCTCCTGGAGATGGGCAGGGACCTCTGGACATCATTTGTTCACTCAAGGCCACCCAAGACCCTGTCCAGACAGCTGTTCAGCATCTCCAAGGATGGAGAATCCCCAAACTCCTCGGGTGACTCGTTCCAGTGTTCTCCAATGTTCAGACAGACCCTTCTGTGTTTTATTGTAAGTCCATTCCATCTTCTGCCACTGGGCACCACGGCAAAGAGCCTGGCTCTGTCTTCTTTACACCCTCCCTTCAGTTACTGGCACACAATAGAACAGAATCATTTTGGTCGGAAAAGCCCTTCCAGACCATCAAATCCAAGCTGTGATCCCCACCTTGTCCCCAGCCCAGAGCACTGAGTGCCACCTCCAGCCCCTCCTCGGACACCTCCAGGGGTGGGCACTCCAAACCTCCCTGGGCAGCCCCTGCCAAGGCCTGAGCACCCTTTCCATGGAGAAATTCCTGCTGGTGTCCACCCTGAGCCTCCCCTGGCATAGTTTGAGTCCATTTCCTCTTGTCCTGGCTGCCTCCTCCTGTCAGGCCCTTGCAGAGCCACAAGATCCCCCCTGAGCCTCCTTTTCTCCAGGCTGAGCCCCTTTCCCAGCTCCCTCAATGACAAAATCCCCTCTGAGCCTCCTTTTTCCACACAGAACAGTCCCAGCTCTCAGCTTCTCCTCACAGGAAAAATGTTCCAGTCCCTTAATCATCTTTGAGGCCCTTCACTGCACTCCCTCCAGAAGCTCCACATCTCCCTGCTCCTGGGGAGCCCAGGACTGAACACAATACTCCAGACATGCTCCTGGGGAGCCCAGGACTGAACACAATACTCCAGACATGCTCAGGAGCACAATCCAGAGTTCCTAAGAGGTGTCAAAGGGGACAGCACCACCAGCACAGTGACAGGAATTGGGGTTCGTGAATACATTTTTCCTAAACCTGGAGACTCCCTTCTCCTTGCCTTCCTGCTCTGCTGTGACTCTGGGTCAAACAGCCTCAGGTGAGGAGGAATTTGGTGACAAGGAAAAGGAACCAGGAGCTGGAAATGCCCTGACCCCACAGAGCAGGGCTGTGCACCATTCCCAGGCTCTGCAGGCAGGACTGAGGCAAGCAAGGACAAAGCAACAGCTCCCAGATCAGTATCTCAAAGAGGTCTTCAAACATGACTACTCATCAGCAAGGAGAAGAGTTTCATCTCGTGTGAACAGCTCACTCCCCAGAGTCCCACCACACGCAGCAGGATCCTGTTTATACTGAAGAAGGCTTTTTATTGACTCTTTTCTCTCAAATCATTGATAAGCTCTCCCTGCCGCCCCACTCTGATCAGCCTCAGCCCCAGTTGTGCCCAAGGTCTGGTCCAGTTCCAGCCCATCTCATTATCTCGAGCACCAGGAGCAGGTGGTGTTTACAGGACTTGGGTTTCTGCACAAAGAACACAAATCTGGAGGCTGCACTGGGAAACAAAACTCATCCAGGACAAACACAGCCAAATTTCATTACAGATCCCTTGCTGTATTTCTATCCCGTTTCTTTTTCCTTCTGCTTTCCCATTCTCTCTCCTTCCTCATTGTCTTTTCCCCTCTGAAGGACGGGGTCAGCATCCATTGAAATCAGGGAGGAAACTTCCACAGCCTCCAGACCTTTGGAACCTTTCAAACCTTCTGCCCTGTGCTCCCTGGGCAGAAAAATCACCTCAGTGAGTGTCCAGGTATGGGAGATCGTTAATTAAACCAGAGAACAAAATGAAGGCTGTGAGAGATTCTAGGCCCAATCTCCCTGATCCAGTTCAGATTTTTTAACCCAGGGCTAAAAAAGTGAGGATTGTGTTATGCCAGGATGGATTCAGGGAGTTGTGGAGAGCGAGAAGATCCCCCCTGAGCCTCCTTTTCTCCAGGCTAAGCCCCTTCAGCTGCTCCTCACAGCCCTGACTCCTAATTCAGAGTTCATTCCTAATTTCAGGGTTTGAGGCTCCCCCTTTCACAGATGCCCTTAGTTTGTGTCCCACCACACCCCATCCAGACCCAAACCCGGAATTTAAGCCCAGGATCTGCCAAGCTTTCCATTCAGCCATGCCCAGCTGGAAACTGGGCCCCGTGCTAAGCACTGTGGGAAGCTGCAATGGAACAAAATGGACTACAAGGTTGTCGGACTTATTTTTCACTCCTTACATTAACTAATTAGCTTTCTTCCTCATTAAAGTCCCTTCAAGCATATCAATTACCCAGCTCTGATGGCAAGGACGCCACAATAGCCCTCGGTGCAATCAGATGAGTTGGAATTCAGCACAGCAGACCAACAGGGTGGAGGATTGGGTTACCCGTGTGTCAGCAAAAGGGCATTATTCTCCTGACCTCCCCTTTGCAACAGGAGCTGGATGGTGGCCGGGAGAGGGCAGAGGAAATGCCAGCAAAACAGCACAATAAGCATCTCCCAAGGAGCTGCAAGGGGAAACCAAAGGCTGGAGGAATATCGAAGCGTTGGTCTAAAATTAGGACAGCCTAAAACTTGACCTCGGTCTTCTTTTGTTTCTGTCTGATGGGAGAGGCTTTGCAATTTGGGACTCGCTTAGAACAATTCCACCTCTCCCCTCTAGGAAAAGGGTGAGGACGAGGGATGTGCCTGGGAGGCCCAGCACTCACCCACCCCAAACGTGTTCATCCCAGCAACGCAGCACCTATTTTCCACAGGAAAATTTCGGATGGGTTTGTTTCTCCAAGCCGCTTGTCACAACAATATCCCATTTATATTTACCTGGCCCTTGGCAGTGCCCTGTACCTGAGCTGGCTGTTCCCCATCTGCCAGAGGCTGTCACAGCCCTGCTGCCCTCAAATGCAAATCATTCCATGGGCACCAAAAACGCCCAGGCAGCATCACTGACACCGAATCCGCTCATCCCAAACCCCCGCGTTCAGCTGGCTGCGGGCACGAGGCTGCAAAGCTCCGTGCAGCTGAATACTTAAAAGCACCCAGACAATAAGAATGCATTAAACTTTTATCTCCAGTGCTCCAGCTACAATAAGCAATCAAAGAAATTGCCACTCTCCCAGGGCTCCCGATTGCCTAAAGGAAACCAACTTTTGTCTGGGTGTGTGTGGATGTGTGCGAGGAGAGATGGATAAAAGGATCTCAAATACCAGCTGCAGTGTTTGGCTACTTTGCATTAGGCAAATGATGAGCACTGAGCACGGCACAAAGCTCGGGCACAGGCAGTTTTATGCACCCACAAACGGGGAAGAAGAAATAAAATATTTTTCACTCCAAATATTTCACGATCGAGCCCAGTTTTTGGGCTGTTTTGGGTTTTTTTTGCCCTCAAATTTGAGCTTTGTAGGAGACAATTACCGGCCTAAAATTCCTTCCAGAGCCACACTGTGAAAAAAAAAACCCTTTGCACAAGGCTGGTCTGTCCCATAATCCAAGTTTTGGGAGCCTGGATGTCCCTACAGGCAGGTATAATTCAGCTTTCCATGAGTGGCAGCAACAGCAGGATTATCAAATCACGTTATACTTCCTAAAACTACAACAAACTGATTGAAAAGCTCTCATAAGAATTACACACGTTCCTTTTCACTTTACTCTCTGGCCATTTAATGATGTAGAAATTTCATTTCTCATGAAATATCCACAAACTGGCCACTTTCCTCATGAAATATGCATGAATTATAGAATTCCTTATGCTCCTGAGAAAATAAACCACTTTAATCTGAGAAAATTCTCCATTTATAACATCAGAATGCTTTCTTTTCCTTTTTTTGACTCAGAACCAGGGTGGTTTCAGTAAAGGTGGTGCTTGGCATGTACCAGCCTTTTCACATGAAGGGAAAAACTGTTAAAAAATAAAAATAAATTTAAAAAAAACAAACCAAGAGCTGATATAGATAATTTCAAAACAAATCTTTGCTTTTCAAACGTTGCCTTCTTGTTTATTTTCCCACAATCCTTTAACGGGCAAAATTCCCTGGTAAGAAATCACAGTATTTTAAATAATTTTGTTTTCAATCCACTTTGTTCCTTGGTTTCCCATTTCTCTGTGGATGTTTTTCCTCTGTCCTGCAGATAAAACCGTGTGAGTAGGAACGAGGTATTTGCTCCAGGAACTATAACACCAATTTTCTCCATTTGATTTTAACACAGCTCCAGGAAAAAAAATTAAAATTCCCCCATGTGCACAATTGTCTCACTTACAACAGCACCTCTCAGCAAAGGATCTGCACCAGCCTTACCATGGAGAAGTGTGATGATTTACACTCTGTTAAAAATACACTTTACAGCAGGTTAAAAATAACCTTTTTGAGAAGTCCTTGATGTTCAAAGCATGGCTGGATGGAGCTCTGAGCAGCCTGGGACAGTGGAAGGTGTCCCTGCCCATGGCTTTAAGGTCCCTTCCAACCCAAATCATTCCACGTGAAATTATTTTTTTGCCTTTAGAGCCTTAAACATTTCCAGCTCTGCCATCATCTCCCCCAGTTTGGGATTTCTGCAGCAGCCTGGGCTGTTTCACACACCTTGGCTTCACACATTCTTTCATGGTTTTCCACTTCCAGAAAGACACCAAACTAATGTNAAATTAAAATTTTAAAATCAGAGGCAAAGAAACATTTCCCCGTGCAAACGGAGCAGCTGTGTGAAAAAGGAGAGTGTCTCCTTCTCAGGATGAGGAGGGCAGGACAAACAAGCCTCAGCAAGGAGATTTCATGAAGAAATGTGCTTTTTTTTTTTTTTTCCCTCCCTGAGAATAAGCAGCATCTTCCTGAGAGCCATCATTTTGATTCACTGTTTCACGTGTAAATAATTTACCAGGCTGAAAGGTCAAGAGCTGCAGGTCCTTAGAGAAGGGGAGAAAAGTGCAAGCTGTAAATAAGGGACGAGGAACTTATGTGGAGCATAAAACGTGTTATGGGCAACATGTAGCTACAGAAATGCACAAACGGGGAAATCACAGCTCCAAAATCACCTCACAGAGGCAGAAATAACCTCCACCCCATGCTGCATCCCCTTGAACTCGACTTGAGAGCAGGAAGCACGCAGAACACAATCTTTTGGGATAGAAATTACACTTTTAAATTAGCTCCACGACGCCCAGATGCGCTGCTGCTGGGTGCACGGAACAGAGGGGCGAAAGAAATTAATTTCCAGCCTCCTTGTTTTTCATCTTTTCATCCTCTGATGTCAGGGTAATTGCTGCCCTGCTCGTGGATGTGACAGTGCAGTCCTTGCCTCTCTCCAGAAGGTGAGGGAACAGCTGCTTTCCTTTCTGACACCAAAAGTGGATTTCCAATCAGCTGTCAGGCAGCATTAAATCCCCCAATGCTTCCAGCTTTCCCCACGCTCACAAACTCACAGTGTGGGGCTGCACTCCCCAGTTTGAGGCAGAAAAGATCAAATCTGCACGGATTCAGAATGATATCAGACTCCAGGGAAGAAATGCTGGGAAGACAAGGAGTAGAAACAAGCAAAAGCCCACTGATGACCCCGGTGTGTTATCCTGACACAGATATTTGGGTGGAAGGATGAGGAATAAGCAGCACTTTGTCCTACACACAGCACTCCTCACAGCAGTTCTTACAGCAGTGCTGCCCTCAGTAGTGAAATCTGTGCTATGGAAAATATCTCAGGCAAGAAAAGTAAATAGTGGGCTTGGAGATTTCACCCAGCAGTCTGCACTGAGAGCCCAGGTTTTTGGGTTTGCTCCCATCTCTGACACTGCATTCCAGTATTCATTTCCCCAGCAAAAAGCCCGTATTTCCCTGCCCAGAGGGGCAGTTATTGACTTCATCAGCTCAACTGGCATTTGTCATAAACATTTATAAAACATGTGAAAACTTCAAATGCGAGGCCACTATTCCAAGGGATTATATTACACAGATACACTCCAAGGCTTCATTTGATGATCTAGTATGGAAAATCACCCCTTCTGCATATATGGCAATCATGTTTATATTATTTTTCCCACATGCTTCTAGCCTTTCATAATAATGGAAACAATGATATAAGAATGAACAACTGACATTTCTGTTTGAGGACACAGCATGCATCTCCTCTGAAAAGCTCTGCAGCAGCTTTACAAATATATTTTCCTTTGGTACTTGAAGATACTTTGAGCTCCAAACTCTTGCAGTAACAAGACAGAAAGCACCAAAAAAATAGAGAATAAACCACCATCCTATGGAGATCAGCATGTTGAACACAAATTCTGTTTACTTACATCTCTGTTATAACACCAGCCACTTCTATATTATGCATATGCATGCACACACTCACACACATATATATATTTTTACATATAAAATAAACCAATGTATAAATTTCAATGCAGTGTTTCAGAAATAGAGTGATTCAGAAAGCGTGTGGTGTATACAGCATATGCTCCGTGGATAAAATGTTGCCCAGCACAAATGGCAAACACGCAGGGAATAGACATTTTCTTCCAGGGCTCTGGAGCCTCCGAGAGGTTGGCAGGCTGTGGGTGCGTGGTGCACATTCTTTGGGAGAGAATTATGGGCTGGGGAACATTCCTGCAGCTTCCCGACTCTTGCAATAATTTGCCACCTGCGTGGCCAAGCTGTTCGTTGTGTAAATCTCCAGCATCTCAAAACTCTGGCTGCCAAAGAAAGCTCCCAGCAGCACTGACCCCGATCCACGCACAGCCCCAGGGAGCACGGCTTTAACTCCTCCGAAGGCTGGGGCAAAGATTAAGCACGACTTTGGGGCTGCTGACACCAAAAGGACCAAACCCAAGGGCACATTTCCTCTGCTGCAGCAGTTCCTGCTCTCTCCCTACCAGCACGGTGCACAGGACCAGGGTTGTATTCCTGATCTCAGTTCCAAACAGGCTCCCCAGGGAATGGGCACAGCCCCAAGGCTGCCAGAGCTCCAGGAGGGTTTGGACAACACTCTCAGGGACATTTTGGGGTTGTTGGGGTGCCTGTGCAGGCCAGGAGTTTTGCTGCCTGATCCCTTCCAACTCAGAATATTCTATGTGAATATTCCACCTGAGCTTCTGCAAAACAAGCAGGCAGAGGTGGCCCAAAGCCAGCAGGCACAGCTGGAACGCTCCTAAAGGACAAGAGCAAATTCAGCTGTGCTGCCACCCTGTTGGATTCACCTTGGTGTGGATCAGCTCATTCCAAACCTCACCTTTTCACAGTTCCCATGCACAGAGGCAGCAGGGCAGGAGCTGGGTTGCAAACACACCTGGGATAAAGCTCCCCTGCCAAAGACAGCAAAGCAGCTTTGGGTCTGTGCTGCTGGAGGGTGGAAGGGAAGCAGCTTCCTCAGCTCCTGCCAGGGAGCAGCAGGGTTTTACCTCTGCGAGGGTGCCCGTGGTAATTCCATGTGCATTCCAGCACAGGCAGTGCCTGGCTGCAACCACCTCTCCCAGGTTTCTCCATCTTAATCATTGGCAGGGCCAAAGCTGGGAGAAATTGGACTCGGTAACAGCTTCTCGTTTTGTGGCAGAGGTTGCCAGGGCAAGGAAGAGCAAAGTGCCAACTATGTCTCCTCTGAACAGTTTGTCTTTCAACAGGGATGTGGAAAACCTTGAGAGAGGGAACAAACCTCCTCCTCTTCCCAGCCACGGTGATCACCCCCACTGCAAAGCACAGAATCCCAGGGTCACTGAGGGTGGAAAAGCCCTCTAAGATCATCAAATCCAAGCTGTGCCAAATTCCCACCTTGTGCCCAGCCCAGAGCTCTGAGTGCCACCTCCAGGAATTCCTCGGACACCTCCAGGGATGGGCACTCCAAACCTCCCTGGGCAGCCCCTTCCAGGCCTGAGCACCCTTTCCAGGAAGAAATCATGATCCAGATCTCAACAAGCAGCAGCTCGGGGTTCATGGGATCCTCTGGAATGTTGGCTTTTCCTGCCTCTCCAGCAGCTGAGCCTCTCCTGAGCACTGGAGATGGGCAGGATCATGCCAGGCCTGGTGCCAGGCCAAAATGGGGAGTGGAAATGGGGTCCCCACTGCTGAAGAAAGAACAAACTCCATCTCCACAGAGGATTCACACAGAACACACCCTGCAGCAGGAATTGATTCATCCAAACTCAGTGAAAATGAGAAGCTGAGGGGATAAGGACCCAAAGGAGTGTGAGCACTGAGGGAAGCACAGGCAGGAGTGCATTCCACATGGAAACACACAGCCTGCCAGCTCCACACCCCTTCCAGGACCTTCTGGCTCATGCAGGATGACACTGTGAGTTTTCAGTGAGAGCTTTAAGGAGCAGAAACAAGCACCCTCGAAAGCAGATTTCCTTCACAGCACTTTTTGGGAACAACTCGGTTTTGTCAGGCAATTGCAAGGACCACGAACCCTTTGCAGGCAGCTACAGCAGAGGGCAGCTTTTTCCCTGTGGTATCAGAATTTCCATGGAAAGAGGTGCTGCTTTACAGCTTTTGTGATTGTGGTGACAGGAGGGGGGTGAGGAAAGGGGGCTGAGAAAGGAGGAAACGTGCAAGGCAGTGGTGAAAACACTGACAAAAAAAGGACTGACCTCTGGCTCTGATCGTCTGTGACAGAAAGTGTGACTGGAATGAAGGTTTTTCACAAATTGAAATTACAATTAAATACCCACATCTCCCTGGTCAGCCAAAGGAATAGGGTTTAGGGAGACTGTAACGCAGGAAAATAAGATTAAAAATCATTGATTGCCATTGTGATCCAGGTAACTTTCTACACCAATTTTTTTTTCCTATTTATTTCACCTGAAATAATCTTTCTCCCTGAGCTTTACAAGTTTGCTCCCCCTCAGCCTGAGCATTTATCCTACCATGAGAACTGCATCTCCAAAGCAGCAGCAAACAGGCAAAAATTCTCCCTTCCTGAGCCTTCTGCTGACCTGAACTGTGCAAACTGCCTGAAGCTTTCCTTGAGGCCATGGATAGAGGGAGAGTTCACAGATCTCATAAATTTTGTACTCGAGACGTGATTCAAGGAGAGGTTCACAGTTCTCCTCCCTGGGGGACAGGCTGCTTTATCTGAGACACCACACTTTAATGCTCTCTCTGTGTGCTGTGATGTCGGGCAAAAACACACAGATAAAACAGATTAAATGCTCTGTTTTCCTCTTTCCCCCTGCTACAGATCTCAAAACTATTAAACACCGCTTGACCTCGACCCCGCAGCTTGTAAGAGAGCCCATGAACCCTCATTATCTCATAACTACCTGGTTTGCCCCCTCTGTTGTGCCTTGAAACATCAATTGTGCCACCGGGAGAAACAGGTCACTGCATCCACCCGCAGGAGAAGGCAGAGACCTCACACAGGGGCTCGGAGCAGGGTTCTGCAGGATCAGCACCAGTGACAGGGCAGTTCCAGAGCAGCTGGAAGCATCCCGGGCACAGGAGGTTGCACTGAGGCTTCTCCTCATCATGGATGCTCACAGCTCCTCCAGTAATTTGTTAATTGGGAGGGATTTTCACTCGGGGCAGTGCCCAGCAAAGCCTGGGCTGGATTCTGTGCTGCTGAAGGGTTGGGTTTGCCTTTGAGGTCGCTGCCTCTCAGCCCGCCCGCGGGAAGGAGCCGGCCCAAGACCACGGGAAAATCCCGGAAAAAAAAAAATTATCCACCTTCTCCTTTGCTCCCTTGCTGCTGCGAGGGTCCCAAGAGAGGGATCACCCCTCTGCCTTCAGCTGGTTCCATAACGAAGCTAAAATCCATTAATTATGTCCCTGCCGGGGGTGACAGCGGAGGAGCGCTCGGGAGGCGCCGGGATGGGGATGGGGATGGGAATGGGGAGCGGGATGGGGACGCGGCCGCCGGGTGCCACCTGCCGGGATCGCAGCGCTGCTTCCCCGCTCCCGAACGGGCACAACGCGGCCACGGCTGCGGGCCCTGTCCCTGTCCCTGAACAGCAGCAGCCCGCTGGGACCAGGGACAGAACCCAGGGAAGGGCTGGAACTGTGTCGGGTTGGATTTTGGGAAAGGTTCTTCCCCCCGAGGGTGCTGGGCACTGCCCAGGCTCCCCAGGGAATGGGCACAGCCCCAGAGCTCCAGGAGCGTTTGGACAGCGCTGCCAGGGGTACCCAGGGTGGGGTTGTTGGGGTGTCTGTGCAGGGACAGGAGCTGCACTGGATCATCCTGTGGGTCCCTTCCAGCTCGGGATGTTCTGTGATTCCCCTGCTCACGGGAGAAACCAGGGCCATGTGCCCTAAAAACCACCCAGAGAGGAGGTGCAGGGTCCTGACAGATCTGTTTTATAAAACGCGTTCCCGTGCTGGCTCTAACCAATCTCTGGAGTGTCCCCTCAGTGCTGTCACACGTGTGGCATCAGCACAAGGCTCAAACATCCATCGAGTAACACACACACACATCGCTGCGGGTCCCTGGGGGGCAGGGCACTGCCACAGCCCCACGGATGCCTTCCTCCCGGGGTTATCTCTGCCCAAGGGCAGCGCTGCCCCGGAGCGGTGCTGGGTGGGTGTCACAAGGGTGGGGACAAAGGGCAGCTGTCCGCCGGGAATGAGATTCCAGGGATATTTCTGAGCCGTGGGGGTTTCACAGCCGAGCCGGAGAGAGCCAGCACTGAGCGGTGACAGTGACCGGGCGGAGGGACGGATTCTGCTGCAGCAGGAGCTCGCGTGTGTCCCCAAAGCACGACTGTTACAGGGGGTGTCAGGGTCTGTACACGCTGCCATTTGTCCCTCTTCTCTCCTCAGAGCTCCTCTGTGAGGGTGGGAGGCCCTGGCACAGCGTGCCCAGAGAAGCTGTGGCATCCCTGGAAGTGTCCCAGGCCAGGTTGGACGGGGTTTGGAGTGACCTGGGATAGCGGGAGGTGTCCCTGCCCGTGGCAGGGGTGCCACTGGATGATCCCCAGAGGTCCCTCAACTATTCTGGGATTACACTCCTGCACTGTTTGTCCTCCTGAATTAGGATGGGAATATCCTAATGGGGTACAACATCACCGGGAAGGAAACAAACCGACGTGTGGGATTTGTGCCCTGCAGCTCCCAGGTGCAATCAGTGTCAGCGGTGGTCTCAGCACACACAGCCCTCGCTCGGGGCAGTCCCGTCCCAGGATCCCGAGAGAAATACACGACTATCCCATACAAACTGATTTTTTTTTTCGCAATTCACGTTATCTCTGCGCTCACTGCGGCACAGAAGAACACACGGAAGTCACAACCTCGCTGTTATCGTGGGAGGGGGATCCCTGAACATCCAGCCGCACACCTGGAGCATCCGGGGCTCTCTGCCCTGCTGCCCCCGCTCCGGGAGGACACGGGGAGCACAGCCCTGCGTGCTGCGCGCCCTGTGCCCGCCGCGGCCGGGCGATCCCAGCACCGCCATCCCCTCACAGCCCCCGGTGGAGTCCGGGGGAGGCGAAGGGGGTCTCCTCACCGTCCCCTGAACTACAACTCCCAAGATACACTGCGACAACAACGCGCCCGCCTTTCCGCTGCCTTGCGGCGTCGCGCCGCGGTGCACGCTGGGATTCGTAGTTCTGGGCAGCACTCAGCCTATAGCGCTTCTCCCGGTGAGAACTCGCCTCCCCGTGATGCACCGCGCCGCGGTGACGCCATCAGCACGCGGCGGCGCGGAGGCCGCGGGCGATGTCGNGCTCATCGCCATCATCGTGGAGCAGCTCAAGAGCCGCGGCCTCTTCGACGGCTTCCGCCGCGACTGCCTGGCCGACGTGGACACCAAGGTACCGGGGCCGGGCACCGAGCCCAGGCCCTCCCCGCTCCCCGCCGCGTTCCGCAGCTGTGGGGCTGCTCCCGGGTGATCCTTGGAGCCGTATGCGCACACCGGGCAGGAGCGGGCAGAGAACGGGCTCAGCCTTTCATTTCCCACCCGGGGCTTTGCTGGGAAAACAGCTTCCCATAAGAACAGTGCTGCTCTTAAGTCTATATTTTAAAAATTCCCCATATTCCCAAACATTCCTGTATTCTCAAACCGAATATTTAGCTTTTGTTTCTTGAGTAGATGTCCTCAGACTGTTGTTTACATTAATTTTTTCTCAGCCACAACAAACTCCTCATCATTTGTTGTCAGTGTTGAAGCTGGGCTGTCAGTGACAACTTGGGGTGCTCGCAGTGACTCTCAAAATTCAACAGTTGCTGAATTTTTTCCTACAGTTTTATGCTTCCAGCAAGAGCCTTGTCCTGGGATCTGCTGTGCTCATCCAGAGCCAGCAGCTGGCACAAAACCATTCCCAAAGCTGTTGTGTCACCTGCAGGGAGCAGCTCTGTCAGTGCTGCCTGGGACAGACACCACAACACGTCAAACTCTGAAATATCCCTGTTACCCTCTTGTCTTTCCCTTGCATCCAGGGTGTGGATGGTCCTGAGTATTTCTGTGGATTTGTTAGTTAAGTTCCTGGTCAGTGGAATTAAGTTTCCTCTGATAAAACTCAGATATTTATAATTATTCTTAAAATTATAATTATATACTTTTATTCTCATCTTCTCTGCTAGTGCCACAGAAACAAATAATTCAAGTTTTTGGTTAGTGACAATATTGTTTAGCCAGTCTCCTAGGAATCCTGGGGTGGAGGGTTTCCAGACAACAAGAACTCTGCTTAAACACCCTCTGTCTGCACAGTTTGCATTTCACTACAATTCCAACCCCGATCTAGCCAGCTATTTAAATTATTGTAACAACACACTGAGTGTTCCGTGCAATTTCCAGTTGTGTTCTCAGGGAAAACAGGATTATCTTTGTTCAGACAGTGAAAGGAGGGGAGCACAGACAGCAGAGCAGTCTGTGTGTGACAACAGATGCACTGTGAAGGGCTCTGGCAGGGGGTTGTTTGGAGGTGTTTGAGCTGTTGAACTGGATTTATTTTTATTTCTTTTAGCCAGCCTATCAGAATCTGAGGCAGAAAGTGGACAACTTTGTCTCGACCCACCTGGACAAGCAGGAATGGAACCCAGCCATGAACAAGAACCAGCTACGGAATGGGCTGAGGCAGAGTGTGATTCAGTAAGTGAGCAGCAGCCTGCCCAACAAAGGATGTTTGATAAGCCATAAATCACCTCAGGCAAGGGAGAATTGGCAGAATTGAGTTTTTCACGCCACTTTCTGTTGTGCTCCCTGAGTTTTGCTGTAAGAGCAGGTGCAGCCTGAACTCTCCCCAAAATGCACGTTATTGCTGTGCCTGAAATGGGTATTCTTGAGTGGTGAAATGTTGATATTTGCTGTCCAAATTATTGCTGCAAAAAGGCTGTGCCTGGTGTACTGAGCTGGATGACCTTGATCTTAACTTTCAGGAAAGAGAAGAGCCTTTAAAGATTCTTTAACAAAAGAATCCTGAGGATGCCCAGAGTTGTGTGTGTGGTCTCCATTCCCTGTCAGCAGCAGTCACTGCAGCAGCCTGAGCTCCTGCAGCACAGGACAGTTTTTGTCCAGCTGTTTCAGACCTGGGGACCACCAGGGGATCAGAGGGATGGGGCAGCTCTGCTGGGAGGAAAGGCTGGGAGAGCTGGGATTGTTCAGCCTGGAGGGGAGAAGCTTTGGGGTGACCTCACTGTGGCCTTGTAGGGCCTGAAGGAGCCAACAAAATCGAGAGAGACTTTTTACAAAGACCTGGAGGGACAGGACAAGGGGGAATGGCTTCACACTGCCAGAGAGCAGGATTAGATGGAATATTGGGAATAAATCCTTCCCTGTGAGGGTGGGGAGGCCCTGGCACAGGGTGCCCAGAGAAGCTGTGGCTGCCCCTGGATCCCTGGCAGTGCCCAAGGCCAGGCTGGACAGGGCTTGGAGCACCCTGGGATAGTGGAAAGTGTCCCTGCCCATGGCAGGGGATGGGACTGGGTGATCTTTAAGGTCCCTTCCAAGCCCAGCCATTCTGTGACTCTGACAGCTTCTCTGCTTCCCAGAGCTGCTGAGTTTTAATCAGGGAGAGGAGGACGAGGCATTGCACACAAAATGTTGTGGTGTAAAGAACAGCCCCAGTCCTGGGGAGTCTGAAGAGTCCCTGTCACTCCTGGAGCAGCAGGGCTGAGCCCTGGGGGTGTCCAGGTGTGTGCTGCCCACCCAGGCTGCTGTCACCTGGAGGTGACACGAGGTGCTCTGTCCCTGCTTCCTTCACAGCCTCGTTACCCTGTGGCTCCTTCTCCCAGTGCCATGAACATCCCCATTTCCTGTCCCTGCTCCCTTGCAGACATGACTTAAGCCTCCCAGACAGCCTCTGCCCCACAATCCAGGAGCCTGACGCAGCCCCTGAGGTCAGCAGTGACTTCAATTCCTGCTGCTCAGTCCAGAACCTCTGCTGTGTGCTCAGTGTCTTGTTTTTATAATTCCTACCCCTCCGTCTAGACTGTTACAGAGAGCAAGGGACAGTCCTGTTCTTAGGGGGCAGGGCTCTTCTCCTTCCACTCAGCCAAAAAAAATCCTGTGCTCTCACCTGCCCTCCTCCTCAGAATAGTTTATTTCTCTTTTCGTGCCAAAACGTATTTGTGCCAAAACGTGTTTGTTTGCTTTCATGTTGACCTGGTTTCCACAGGAGCCCTATTAAAAGTGGCTCTTGGCCAAGGTGTCATTTAAGTACCTGGGAGAGCAGATGTGAGCTGTTAATTCTGCAGGGAGCAGGGAGAGAAATAGGTGAGTGAAACAAGTCGCTGTTAAGGATCTCCTGAGTAGGCTGCAGTTCTCACCATGTTAATGCTAATTGCAGTTGACAGGAGGGCTCTGGAGAGTTGCTGGAGGAGATTGGGGAGAAGTTTTTCAGAGGAGCTGAATGACTTCTTTGTCTTTGTTCAAGGTCAGGAATGCTGGAAGCTGGAGTGGACAGAATTATTTCTCAGGTGGTGGATCCAAAACTAAACCACATCTTCAGGCCTCAGATAGAGAGGGCGATTCATGAATTTTTGGCTGCACAAAAGAAAGAGGAAAATGTGCCAGCTCCTCCTCCAGAGCCTGAGAATAAGGATCCTCCTGCTCCATCTCAGGATGCCTCCTAAAGGTCTGCTATCTCTGCACTCTCTGCTGACATTCCTCGTGCCTCTTCTCTGTGTTTGGACAATGCAGGATAGAGGGGGCTGAGCCTGCCTGCCTTGGCAGGGGGACACTTTGATCAGCAGCCTGCTGTCATTGTCACACTGCCCTCGGAGCTGCTGCCACTCCAGGGGCTGCTAAAAATAACTGGGACCGAGACACAGGGATGATGTAAATCAGCTATCAAGGAACACTCTGCACTCTGCCAGTGCTGGGTTTGGATCAGGCCAAAAGGCCTTTTATTCCAGTAAAGCACATCCAAACAAACAAAAAAAAAAAGCATATCCAGCAGCATTGACATGGAAGTGGCTGGATTGCCTTCAGAACTGCATCAAATGGATTAAAAATATACATAATTTACTGAAACACAGATGAGAACAGAGTGGTGACAAGTTACTGTGGTTTAGCATTGAAAGTTTTAGATAACTGTGCTTTGGAACAAACCCTGGAGTGTTGAATTGTCACTGACCAAAAGAGTCCCGCTGGAGTAAGGGCAACATCTCTGGGAGTGAAAAACTGTTCACTCCAAATTAACTGGTTTAAATAGAGCAACCTGCATCTTCCAGCTGCAGGGACTGAGGGTGCCTTTGTGGCAAACAAGTTCCTTCTGGCTTTTCTGATTAAAATAACTCCAGGGGCCTCAGGGGGCCAGAACTGCTCCTCTGTCTTAGCACAAGATGTGCCCATCTTTGCAAAGTCCCTGCATCTAAAGGTTCATTTGGATATTGAGGAACCACTGCCTTGATGGGAAATTTCAATCTGGGGAACTTAAAACCAAGCTGCATGAAAAGAACTTAATTGTCAGTTGTTCCATCTGCCAGGGCTTTCTGAAAGCAAAAATATTCCATATAATCTACAGCTGATTTATTTAGAAGGAGTAAGAACCTACAATAGCTGTTCTAATACTTGGGATTATGAGAGCAAGCAGCATGGGGGTTTAGCTTAATAGTAGAAGTTTAGGTAGCTGTAGTATCATCCTGAGTTATTTACTTGTTACTTGCAGCTTTAACGCCTTGAATTTTTACATTTATCTGGTTCAAGGATATATTCTGGTTCATTATAACCCACAGCAAAATGCAGTTGTGAATACATCCTAATCTATCCTAATGCACTGACTTGGGAAGATACTTTTATATCCTCTAAACTCTCTTTTTTTATTTTCCTTGCAGGGAGATCCTGCTGCTGAGCAGCTGCAGTTGCAACATGCCCTGTTAGGCTGGCCATGGATTCCTTGTTCCCTTCAGTGCTGGATTGCTGTCTGCCAAAGATGATTAACCTTTAGTAGGCCTGTGGGAAATAGGCACTGAAATGGTGAAATTCAGGTGCACCTGGAGTTCTGCCTGTGGAGGGACAGCCTGAATGTGGAGAGGTTTTTGCTGTGAACTGCAGGGAGCAGCATGTATTCATTAGTCATGCCTTAGGGCAAGGGGGTGGGAAGGAAAAAAGGGAGTTGTCTGTCTGGAGGGAGTAGGGAAGTGGTTTGAGATGCTACAAGGAGCACAGAGAAAGGCAAGAGGGTTTGGGGGTGGGGGATTTTTTGGAGACCAAGTAGAGCTGTCAGATTTTCCTTTGATAGAAGCCAGAGGAGAGGAAGCCTCATGCACCTCTGCTGGGTGACAGTGAGCAGCAGGTGCCAAGGCAGGTGGAACTCACTGCACTGCCTGCTTTGGGAAGGGCATTTCCTGCTCCAAACTGGAGCTGAAGCTTCAGGATCAATCATCCAGATGAATTCTGTTGAGCACAGGAACACGTTTACAGTTGGCTATGCCTATAGCTGATGCCACTCCTATTTCCCAGGGAGCTCTGGGGAGCAAAGGGCACACCAGAGTAGGGGGATCAGGTGGAAATTTGTCTTTTTCAGCTTGGAAGACTTTTCTTTCTCAGGTGCCTGGTGGAAACTGTCCTATGCTTTCAGCTTGAATGCATGCAGTGTCCTCTGGATGACAGTCAAGTGGAGAATGTGATCACCTATTCTGCCAGCAAATGTCCACACCTTTTTTGCAATAAAACACCTCAAAAAGCACCTCTGAGGCCTGGCTTCTTCAGATTTTTTTCTTAAGGGGAAACTACTTGAAGAAATCCATGAGTCCTGATGGCTGGAACCCTAAGGAAAGTGTGACCTTACACTTTTTATGGGTTAATCCAGGTTTAACAATGTGGGGTTGTTTCTTACCATGAAATAAGATGGTTTTAGTATCCTTTCCACATGAGATGTCTCAAAAAATGTAAAATATTGTGAGGATTGTGTGAGTAAAGGGCTCTCTTCTGCATGTTGGTTTTGGGGTTAAAGACTGCTCCAAATCTGTAATAAATGTTTTCCCTTAGAGCCTTAAGGGCTGCTCTTGACAAGAAAGGAATCTTTTACCTCCTGGTGGGGTTCTCAGCCACGTCTTTGGAACTGAAACGTTTATTCAGGGAGGGAAAAAAGGGTTCAAGAGTATAGAAAGAGCAAATGAAAAGGATTCTGACTGTGCTTAGGCAAATTCTGGATTACAATAGGAGTAGTCAGGGAACAGGGACACCAGCTCAGGGGTTTTTGTAGCAAGTCCAGCTGGATTTACTGCAGTGAGGAGGGAACCTGAACCTGCATTTCCTACCTGACAGCTGCTTTAGAAGATGAGTGAAGGAGAATAGACTCAGCTAGCCAGGGTAGTTTTTAAAAGGCTTTTGCATTGTTCTGTCTGTGTTAACTCTGAGCTCTGACGCTGCTGTGCCTTTGGTGGGGCCCAGCCTGTGCACAGTGCACAGCTCCAGTGGCTGTGGGAACCCTCAGATCACAACAGAAGCAGAGTTGGGGCAGCCAGTTTGGGATCACAGGCTTTAATGTTTGGCCTCTGAAGCCCTTGCTTTGGATCAGAAGCACCCTGACATAATGGGACAGTGACAAAAGCCACCGAGTCCTTGTGATGAAGGACTTGTGCAGTGCCCTTTGATTAATTCTGGCAGTGTCACAGCCAGAATCAGGATTCCAGCCTTAAAACCTCAGTGATGAAATAGAAATCTGCACACCAGAACTAAACAACAAAGCTGTACCCACTGTAGAAGTGAAATTCTGCAGCAGGATGTTGGAATAAAGTTCAGGAGTGAGTCAGGTTTTGCTGTGCTGGGTGTGTTAAACACAGCCTGAAGAATTTGGGGAGGCAGAGAGGTCTGAGACACTCAAGGAATGAAGAAGCTGCCATTAAACTGAGATGTTTGCACAGGCATCACTTGCAGCACTGCAGAACTTCCCTTGTTTTCCCACTGTCTCTTTTCCCTTCTTCCATCCAACCCTGGCCTGCAGCCTTACAAAGTTCTGATCCCTGTGCCTCTGAGTGTCCCAAATGCTGGCATGTTAGAAAAGCTGACAGCAGAATTCCATTGCCTTCCCCATTACCCCCGGAAAATGTACATATAATGCATATCATAAACACCCAAAGCAATCCATTTTTACAAACTTACATATTTCAGCCCAAGATAAACTTAATTACAAGTACTGGAGTTAAATGATGAATAATGTGTTTATAACACATTCTTGAAGTAAAACCGATTCTTGCTATAAATGAATAGGCATTTTCTGATTCTTTTTTAACTTCTTACACAAAATAAAGGGATGATTCCTGAGGCCCTTGCTCTGTAACTTCTGTGATAACAACTCCAGAGATGCTTTGCAATGAAACCTGGAGCAGGTTATCAACAGAGCCAGGCAGAAACCACAGCTGCTGATCACCTTATCAAGGTCACAGTTTCACCTGAGTGCATTTTGGATTCCTCAAGCCCCTTTCCACCTTCCCAGGAAGTTTTCGAGCGGGTCACACTAACTCAAGCAGGCTTCACCAGAAGGACCAGAACCAAACTTGCATTTTCTGTGTGATCTTTGAGGTCCCTTCCAGCCCAAGCCATCCTAAGATTTCATAATTATATATTTGGCCAATTCTGGGTTCAAACTCACAGAGGATTGGAGCAGTTTAACTCTTTCACAGATATTTTGTGGCTTGTACTGCGGTGAAAAACGCATTTTACCAGTTTCCCTAAAGAGAGCTCAGGGTCTCTCCACACCCCCCAAGTGCCGGGATTACTGCTCCTTCCCTCCCTTTCCAAGCGCAGCTGTTCGGAATTCGGCCGTAAGAGGGAGATAAACTCTTGCTTCATTTCTCAATCCCTCCCTGCAAATCCCGAGCAGATCCAGGATTCTTTCGCTGCCTCCTGAGTGAATCGACTCAGCAAGGTGTGGAACAGCTTTCCCGAATTGTTTCCATGAGCTCTGACCGTACTTGTCCAACGCAAATCCCGCAGCAGACACTGACATTTCTCAGCAGGTTTGGCAATAGGAAACAAATACCAGGATTAGGGGAGAGAAGTGAACAGCCCCAGTGATCAGGGACAAAATCCCAGCTTTGGGATGCGAAGCTGTGAATCCTAAATCTGTAATTTTAGCATGAACAAGGCTGAGGTTAAGCAGCAGTGCCCGTGGCCCCGGCTGCTTGTGCCATGAGATTGTATCAGAACCATTGCTGCAGTTCTTGCATTTTTGTGATTCAGGTGCTGAGCCCACAACAGAGCAGAGCTGTGGGCTCGGCCTCAGGAACATGATCAGGCAGTGACCAGCCCAGTCTAGACACCATCCGAGCCCTGGACAGAGAAATGTGCTACCTCAGCCATCAGACGGGGAGCTGGCTCCAGCAATCCCCTGCAGCACCAGGACAAACCAGGCAAAAGCAAAATGCAACAAGTCCAGCCCACCTGAACAGGCTGAAGGACCTCGTGTTCACCAATTCCATTGCTCTGAATCATAGAATTCAGTGCCTTTTGCACTGGTGTATCTATAACAGATCCCTGCTCACACAGGAAAAGAGGAAAAAAAAAAATCCCCAAAGTGCTTCAGGTGTTGGCCCTACAAAGGATTCACATGAGAACAGATTTGCTGAATTGGGGCCTTTGGGAATTCCACACAATTTAGTACATTAAATACACCCATTTTGGAATGCATTTCTAACAGAAATAGAAAACCATTTCTATTTCATTCATTTTACATTTCATTGCAACTCTGCAAAAGGGAGATAAAACAATCACAATTCCAAGGACGCTTCTAAAATTTCACATTTTCTACAAGGGGGCAGCACAACCGCAGCAAAAAAAGGAAAACCCAGTGGGAACTCTTCCCCCACAGCTCTCCCTGTGAGACAGCAGGACATTAAACACGCCTCTCTCTACCAGCATTCACCTCCACCAGCTCCTCCTGCCAACATTTTGTCCTTCCTCCAGGTAGTTCTGTCCAGCTTCTGCCAGTAAAGAAGTATCTGCTTATCCCAGTAAAACCAGAACTGCTTTGAGCAAGAAAAAGAGTCTCAGGTATCACCAACAGCAGCCTGAGCTGCACACCTTCACTCCCTGGCTTCTCCAACCACGCCACACACAGGACCTTGCAAAAAGCACCCCAGTAACACAAATCTCTTCAAGAAACCCCAAATAAAGTCCAGTTCAGCCCTACCTTGGTCTGGAGAGCTCTGTGCTCCTCTCCCCCAGGCTCTGGCACTCTCTGTGCTCTCCCTGTGCCTCAGCCCCAGGTGCAGGGTCTCATCTCATTTCACCTCACCCGAGGAACACCTGAGCCATCTCCTTCCCTCCCCATCCCAATCCCCTCCCAGGGAAAAAGCTGAGCTGCTTCACCTGCAGAAAGGGATGACTGATTATCTCCAACCCTCCCCGAATCTCTGCTTCCTCCAGGGCAGCCCGGACATAGCCACAAACTCATGCCAAGCCCATCTTCCCCAAAAGAGTTTGGAAAAGCGGGATTTGGCAGCGGGATTTGGTGATACCTGACAGTTCCCCGAGGCTGACACTGCTCCCAAAAATCCCACCCGCTTCCTCCAGGGATGTCACCGAGACCCGAGGGGTGGGGGGTGTCCAGCAGCCACCCTCAGTGGTTTATTTGGGACCAGATTCCTTTCCCCTTTTCCCCAGCGCTCAGCCCAGCGCCGGTTCCGCGGGTACCGGGGTGGCACCGGGGCGGGTACCGGGATGTCGCTGCATCTCCAGCGGATTGCCACCAGCCTTCCCAGCCCCCGTGGCTGCCGGGGAGCCCCAGGGGTCCGGAGGGCAGGGGAGGGGGTTGCTGTGGCAACAGCACGCCCCGGTCAGCCCACGGTGAGCCCCCCTTGTCCCCCCAGCCCCGCCGCCACTGCCGACGTGCGGGGCCGCAGGAGCAGCGCTGCGCTCTGCGAGGGGCAGGGAAAGGAAACGGCAGGGAAGGAGTTGTGTCAAAAACACAACCCGAGGCAGGATTTGAGATACGAGATTTCTGCGTTTTGGGGAGGTTTTTAGACAGCAAATCCCAGTTTTCACACCAAACCCAAATTCTGTCCCCGAGTCGCAGCGATTTTGCTGTTTGGTATCACTCTCGCTGTGGGGCTGCTGCAGAAAATGAGGGGCTGGAATGGGGTTGGTCACCCCAAAACGCAGCTCACCCACAGGCTTTTTGGGTGCTTTTTGGGTGGGATGTAAAACATTTATCTGGTTATGAGACTCACTGGATCTCAAATGAACTTTTCTGTGCTTTGGGAGAGCAGTCTCCTCCACACAAAACAAAAGAAAAAGGTGAAGTTTGCTGGGTAAACTTCACCCCAGTCCCTGTCAATTAAGCCATTTTTTATAGGTTTTATATCAAGGAAGGGTTTGCTCTCAGGGTTTTGTGGGTGCAGACCCCAGGGTGGGTCACACTCCCCCCCAAAGCCTCGCTGCCCTGCAGAGCTGCCTGAAGTGGGTTGCAGTGGGATTTGGGCATGAAAACCAAGGAAGCAGGTGAAGGAAGTTCTGCCACGTGTGGAAGAACCACGTTGATGGCAGTGTATCCTCAGGGCAGGGGCTGGCAAGGCTGCACCACCTCAGGGAGCCCTTGAAGCCTGCATGGAAAAGTATAAAGAGGCAATTGATTTTTTGGCCAGTGCTGCAGGCACGAGAAATTCAGGGACACAGCCTTTTGGGTATGTTTTCAATTAAATATTTCAATTAAACATTAGGTTCCTTTGCACTTTGTCCATCCCCACTGAGCAGACACTCGAGAGAAGTGCTCGCTATCCCAAAGTCAGGGAAATTCTCCAAGCTCATCATGAAGAAATGAAGTCCTGGGGGATTTCCTGATCAGGATTATCCCAAAATCTGGACAAATCTGGTCTCTGCTTTGATTTTCAGTCATCTCACCATTAGCAGATTGTGAGATGATTTGCTGCTCTGACCCCTGGTCCTACCAGATCAGATTAAGAGATTCCAGTCTGTCCTTCTCAAGCTCAGCTCCTTCTGTTCTTGCCTAAAAGAAAAACCTCTCCCAGCAGAAGAGTTTCACTCTGGAGGCTTCAGGATCTTGCAGAAGCAGTAGGAGAGATGACAGAGCTGCCTTTGAATCGAGCTGTGATGAATAATTTGTAATTTTGGTAGATGTAATATGTATGACATCCCTTACCTCTGTGAGAGCTTTTGACTCGACTGCAAAGAGTGAAATCAAAGGGAAAGTGAAGAAACTGAGCTGAAGGCAGAGCTCAGGCACCACAGGACACCGAGGCACTGGGAGTTACTGGGAGGTGATCCATGGAGAATAATCCCAGCCAAAGCAGCAGTTCAGAATTCTGCAGGCATCGACCGAGGGCAGTTGCAATGTGAGAGCCCATCCAAGAGAAATAAAGGCATGGAAATAATGTTCTTGGGGACTGGAAAAGGGCTCCAAAAGAAACGAGTTTATGAGATACTGGCTCATAATAGGAATTAAATTGCCCTCGCTGAAAAGCAGCTGATGCACAGCAAAGAACTGGGCAAAATCTTCGAGGCTTTAATCAGAAATTTAGAAAACTGGAGAGCCTTTAGAGTGTTTCAGCAGGGGGCACAGAGTCTGAATGGGCACAGATACCCCTAAACAAGGTTCTTCAGGAAAAGGTTTGATGAGTATGAGGAGGAAGAGACAGAAAATGAGATTTAAACTGCACATGCAGCAGCAGCAGCACCTTGCCCGAGGTCCAAGAGGCACAGGGTGGATTCTTGGGGTGTCCTGTCCTTGTGGGTCCCTTCCAACTCAGGATATTCCATGATTCTGTGATGCTAAGATTCCCTCTGCTCTCATCCAGCACTTCCCACTCTGCAAAATGACACCTATTGACACTGCTCACACCAGCTCACCCTGAAGATCTGGATTTTATTCGCACAAAAAATCAGAGGGCAAGCCTAAGTGGCAATAAAGTTCCAGAAGGTCTTAAAAGTTCTGGGAATTCTGAGCCTTTTATGAGGTGAACCAGCAAATCTGCAGGAAAAATTGCTTTGGGATTTGCTGTTCAATGTTACCTTTGCACATTTTTCTGAGCTCTGAAGATGTTAAGGAGTTCAGCCTTTTTTTGTGAAACATTCCCTGCCACTTCTGCAGGAGATGGGAGTCCTCCCCATCAGCCACGCGCTCTCCTTCCCAGCACAAGATGGTAATCAGCACAAAAGAAGAACAAAAATCGAACTAATGGGACTTTAAACAACCAGAAATAAAACGATGACAGGGATTCTGACAGCTCAGTGCTTGGTAACACCTTCACCTCTCGCAGATGTCAGAGGATAAGCTATTTTTACCCAAAAGAGACGGTAGGAACAGGAGCTTATTTGGACACCTGCAGCAGAAATTGATTTAAAGTGATCTGAGCTTTGAAAATGGGGTTTGGAGGCGACTCATTGGACTTTGCTTTTCTGGAAGAAGGGACAGACCACCTGAGATTCTCAGCGCAGGATCAGTCTCTCCACTGTAAAGCCTGTCAGTGATATTTAAATACGTGCAATATTTAACTTTTTCACCCTCAAGACCTAGCCATTAAACAGGCTTTAATTTCAGACTTTGCCAGTGGACGAGATGAAAGTGGCACGTCCTAATTTTGGGCATATCAAGGCTCACTTTTTTTTTCTTCCAATTTTTTTTCCCAAGCTTTTTTTTTTTTCTTGCTCCATATGGAATAGACAAAGCCACAACATCATTTCCCTGTCCCAATTCCACCCCAGCCGAGTTCCATCTCCCACCACTGAAGCTCAGCTCAGGTTTATCCAACCCTCAGCCTCACCATTCCCACTCCAGGCCGTGGCTGAACCCTCTGCTCTCTCCAAGCCCATCCAGGCAGGAGCTCCGTGTGCCAGGAGCACTTGATCCATTGAAATATTAAATTTCGTGCTGCAGCCTCCAGTTATGTGACCCGGAATGTCTGACCTGATGTCAGAGGCGGCCTGGGGCGATGCAGATATTTCCCCAGGGCACCCTGCCCTCTTCCCACCGAGGGAATCCGATCCAGCTACAGGAAAGAGGAGGAATTTTCAGCTGTCCCATGCCCTGGGAGACAGTCTGTGCTGCAGGAGTCTGATGTAAGGTGTTTCTCACCCTCTCCCTTCCTCCCCTGTGCCCCTCTAGGTACTAATCCTGCACTAATTTCTACAAATAGCCACGTAAGGAACATTTATTTTCCCTTTTCCAGCTTTTTTCCAACACCCAACATGGGCTCCAGATTTGCAAGGTGCAGAAGAGCCCTGCTACCCACAGAAATCTGGGTTGGCCAAAGGCAGGCAGCATTTTGCAGAATTTCACTGCCTTTGTGGGGTTTGCTTCGTCCTTCATGGAAATCCTGACACCTCTGGGATCAGAGTACCTCCTCAGCATCCACCCCACAAAGAACTGCACATGGAACAGGGAGATAATTCCTGAGCCCAAAACCCACAGGAGCTGGGAGTTGATCCATCCTCCCCTATCTGTTATCTCTTTAACTGGCTACAAAAGGTGAAGTCCAGAGCTCCACTAGCACCAGGAGAAGCAGAAAAACCCCTTCCAAGTTTATTTTCTTGCCATCAACCGTTTTCAAGCAAGGGGTGATTTTTAAAGACCAAAAGGTCTTGAAATTAAGTATCTGGATATAGAATTATTGCTGCTATTATTTAAAGAGCAGCATAATAAAAAGACTCGGTTTTTTCAGGCTTTAACAGCTCAGAGGTGGAAAAAACCCTCTCAGAGTTTTTGCAGATGCTGAAATAGGCCTGGCTTGTGCAAAATGTCACCCCTGAATGGGCTTTTGCCCCTAAATGACACAGATTTCACAGCTGTCTGTGTAGGAATACATCTCCAAGTAGCTGTTGCTGGGTTGTGGATGCAGATATTCCAAATATTCACATGTTGCTGATGGAAAAGTGATTTTTTTTTTGCCTTTTAGCAGTGTGGGTGTGAGTGTCAGCCAGCAGTTGTTTCACCTGGCTCATCATTTGTCCACATGGCATCCAGGAACTGCTTCATCAGGCCAGAAGTGAGAGGGAAAGCACAAAAGGAAAGGAGAGAGTCAACAATGGGGATGGACTCGGGATCTCCTCAGCTCCTATCCCAGCTCCAGCTGGGGTTCCATGCTTCACTTGGGTATTTTTACACTTGTAAACCCCCTGCATCATCCATCACCCCAATTTAGGAAAAGCAGCAATAACCACCCCACCCCCACCCGTCCAAACTGACTTGATGAGAATTAAGGTTTGAAGAACGCTCTGAAGATTAAATCCAGCCCCAACTCTCACCCCAAACCCATCTCCAAACTGACTTTGTGAGAATTAAAGTTTGAAGAATGCTCTGAAGATTAAATCCAGCCCCAAACCCATCACAGTTGCTTAAAGGTGAATGGCACAGTGGAGATAAGCAGAGCCACGGAGTCATCTGGGAAGTCCAGACAATGAGCTCGTCAATCAGAGCTGATTCCAGGGCAGACATGTAAATAAAATGCTAATTAAGTCATTGCTGTGATACCCCAACCCATGGGGGCTGCAGCACTCAGAAGCAACAACAGCCCCCAGAGCAGACCCCCATTAAAAAACAAAACACAACCCTGAAAAGCCCCCAGAGAAAGCATCAGTTTGTGCATTTCAGGGCTCTGAGAAACACTGCACCTACCTACCAAAAGCCAGGCTTTTGTCCCAGGGAAGGCTTTTCCCTTTCAGCCCTGCCTCACTTTCTGTGCCCGCTTTATCATCGCTGCTTTTCGCTTGCCACGCACCCAGATGCTGCAAGAATGGGCAGGCTGGGGCTCCAGCTGAAGCCTCCTGACATCAAAAGGCTCCCGTTGACTTCAGCAGACACTTACCCAGCCCTCCATAAATCACTGGAAGTCACTGATTAAGCAGGCAGCCCCTTCTGAATAGAGCAGGGACTCCCCTGAAATTTCCTCTCTCTGTGCCCTGCATGCTCAGGGACACGTCTGCCTCTGCTTTATCCCAGAACCTGCACGCTCAGAGAACTGCCAAAGAAGGGGAGAACTCCTGGAAGTGTGGCCCTTTTTGGGGTGCTGCATCATCTTTGCCGTGCTTTTTGGGAGTTGAGCAACCCACAGCAAGGCTGAGCAGCTGATCCCCAGATCCTGACTGTCAGAATAGGTTCTGCACTGGAGAGAGGTTTGTTGATGGCCACAGCCATCAATTTAATACCTGATTTTTCTGCCAACCCTTCTGTGCTGCACAGAAGAGGCCACCGCAGCAGAAAACTTTTGTACAAGGAGGCTGCATTATCCCCTCAGCTGTACACAAGCAGCTTTTTGACCTAAGGATCCACGTGATAAAACGAGGAAGGAGAATTTGCTTTGACAGCCCCCAAACCTTTCCCTTTCCCACCCAGTGCTGGTTGTTCTGCCGGGTAATCGAGGCAAACCAAATGGAAATGTGCAGCATTGAGGCCTCCTCAGTTATCCCGAGCATCACTGGATTTGGGAATAGCCAATCTCCTGTGACTGTGTTCAACAGCTCCTGCTGCTCCCATCTGTGCTCAGCTATTCCCAGTGAGTGCCCATGAGTGAATCCTCTCCTTCCAAGCCTGCAGTATGGATACAAAAAAAGCCTCAAGCAGGAAATTTCTTTAGCCTTTGCAGCACTTTGTGAAAGTTCTCTCTTTCCCATGTAAAGAATTTAAAACAATGTTATAGTTCTGTAAATTTCTGCACCTGCAGTTACTTCTCAAGGACTGTTTTGGTTGTAACCAGAAAAACATCCAGAAACGGATGGCTCAGAACTGGAGCAATCACCCCAAGGGGTGGGTGTCCGAGGGACCAATTACTTTATGCCATTCAACACGCTTCTGCCTATGGATGCTAAAAAGCCTTAGCAGAGAAGATTTCAGCTCTCAGCAGCAGTTTGTGAGAGCCTTGTTCTTTCTCATGCGAAACTATGCAAAACATGATAAAGTTTTCTGTAAACAGACATTGCTAATCTTGCACCTGCGAATATAATTAGAATTGTTGTGACACCGACTAGAGAAATGAATGATGTGTGAATTGACCAATCACCCTGATAGGTAGTTAGTTAGAGGTCCAATACCTCTTGCCTTTTAAGAAAACACTAAAAGAACTAAACACATAAAAACCCGTCCTTTATTAACTAAATAATTCATTCCTTTCTGCTGACCACACTCGTGTCTCAGAGTCCTTCATTGCCTCTTGACACCACCGCAGCAACATCTGCCTATTAACATATAAAAGTAGTTCAATGTTTCATTAAAGTTCCTTACTTTGGATCATCTCTTGGTAGCGTGGACTTTGTCGTTTTTAGCTATTCCGGGTGCTACAGTGACACTGCAGCTCTCTGGTGTTCAGGAAACACAGCCTGAGGCATTTCTCTGGCGACTTTTCCTGGTGTTTTTCACAGCGGGTGAAAACCGGGCCCAGCTTCCACACGAGCCCTGGGTAACACAGTCCCACAAAACACGGCTCATCCCTCATTCCAGGAGCACTGAGGAACATCAAATGAAGAATATGAGCTGCTCTTTGTGCCAAGGGAGAGGGGTCGCATTGTGATGATCTGAGGATGGAAAAGAGACCTCTTGGCAAAGCTCCTGGTGCCATGTCGCTGTCACTGCCAAGGAGGTAAAGCTGGCAGAGTCCATGCTACCACGAATTTGTCCGAAGTAAGAGAGATTTAATGGAAGATTGAACAACTTTTATATGTTAATAGGCGAAANCCATCCTGCCCACCACACACGAGGTGCTGTGCCACCAGCCCTGAGGTTCCTGTACCTTTGGGGATTTTTAAATCCCGTTGCAGGGGTGTTTTACAGCTCGCTGACAATGCCACATTCTGCAGACACGGGGGCCAGCACGCAGGAGCAGCCCTGGAGCGTTCTGTTTTTACAAGCATTTCCCAACCCAGCGCCAGGAATGCACAAGAAATGCTCCCATTCAGGGATCAGGGGGTGTTTGTCCCCTTTCAGGGTTGGCCCAGAAGCGCTCCCAGCACTGCGAGCAGCCCATGGGGATGAGCTCTCTGGGGAAGGGCTGTGTCTGTCCTCACTGGGGGTTTTATGGTTGGTTCAGGGCGCTGGCAGAGCATCTGTTGTCAGACCTGCTCCTCCCTCACTTGAGAAGTTATTTGCCTCATCAAGGGCCAGTTTGCTTGTTTAGAAAAGGAGATTATAATATTTATTTCCCAGCAGAGATGCAAAGCCTCGTCAATCGTTACTTAAGCAACTGAGGGTTTTTATTTGGATGAGGCTAAATAGGTGTAAAATTATAGGGGGGATTAAGACAGATTAAGGGGTGCCTGTTAGTCAGAAATGACTCCTGGTGGGCTGGGAATATTTCCAAGAGGCTAAACATAACTTGCAGCAGCGGCACAGAGCAAGGATCTTGTGCTACCCTGTGCTGAGAGTCAGCACCTCCAGCAATGCCTTGCAAACCTTCTCCTGCCCTGCTGCCCACAGACCCACACCTGGTGACAGCTTCAGTGACCACACTCAGCCCTCCCTGGGAGTGAGACCTCACTTTGGCACTCGGGCTGAAGGGTTTCACTCAGAAGGGAGTGGAGATGAGCCTCAGACCCTGCTCACTGTCAGCTCTGGCACCCCCCTGAGCCATCACTTTCAGCAGCTTCACTGCCCACGGGGCTTTATCTCAGATCCACCCCCTGCACTCCTCACAGGATTCTTTTAGACCAAAGTTATCATTCTGAAAAAATGGTGTCACATCCCTTCCCTGTGTGCTGTCACAACTGCTGCAGCCCCTTAAAGGGGTGGTGTGCAAGAGCAGTTTATCAATAACACTTTATCACCCTTATCAATAACACTTTATCAATAACACTTTATCAGCATTATGAATAACACTTTATCAATAACACTTTATCAGCCTTATCAATAACACTTTTTCATCCCTTCACTCATCTCAGCCCTGCCTGCTCCATCAGGAGGAGATAATGCCACTTTTTACCCATCACAAAGCCCCGTGTGTGCCTCATTTCTCGGACCTCACACGCCTCGAGGGTGGCAACAAATCAGAAAGTGCAGAGACTGTGAACGCTACCAGGGAATAATATTTCTTAAAAAAAAAAAAAAGACAATCTCAGCATTTTATTCCCCTCCCCTCGACTTGCTTGGAAATTGTGCAACAGAGAAGTATTTCAGCCCAGATAACACACAAGCTGCAGTTTCAAATTGCAAGGCAGCACTGGATTACCTCTGGATTGGACGTTAAAAAAGAGGGATTGCTTATTTTTTGAAGGAATAGGGGAAAATGCGATACTTTCAAATATTTCTGAGGTCCTGGGATTTCTGGTTGCGTAACAAGCAAAAACTTCTCTTGAGTCATTATCCCCTCCCCTTGTTAAGTTCTCATTTGTTTTCACACATATGACATATCAGCTTCCTACATCAGTGGGTAGGAAGATCGTACCTGCCTTAAAATCCTTTATAATGCTGCTTCTCCTTCCCTCAAATAATTTTTTTTATTTAAAAAAAAACCCTCTCAGGTAATCAGTCAGCCCACAGATCTGAAGAGAATCGCTGTCTCCTGACAATGACATATTGCCTGTATTTTAGGAAATCCAAAAAAAAATCAGGGAGTATATTTACTGAACTGATCTGTACCTGGAATCCTCCTCTCGATGCTGCAAAGGCACACGGGGCCTGTGTGGAACAGAAACCTCACAACACAAAGGGAGATTCTGAATAAAGGGCAAATTTTTTTCCAGTTTTTAGAAGAAACTGAATTGTGACACTCAAAAGTGTCACACCCAAAGCTTCTCCATGTAGCTGTTCGCCTTTGGGATGAGATTTAGGACTAGGGTGGGTGCAGCATGCTCTGGGTGAAAGGAGGAGCCCACAGAGGGAAGCAAAAAGCAGAGAGATCCCAAAGGCACTGAACAGCAGCACCTGGGAATATCTGCCCTCCTCCTCTCCTCATCTCTGCTCTTCTTGAATAAAAATATAACAGTGGGGGTTTTTTTGGTCAGTCTTTGAAAGAAACAGGTCAGCCTTTGGATTTCAGGAGGCAGGGAACGGCCACGATCCCATGTCAAGGCTTTGTGATCCCTGTGGATCTCCTGCTCCTCGTCCCCTCAGCTGCTGGGCACTGCCCAGTCCCTGTCCTTGGTGGGCTGCACACAGCCTGGCATCGCAGTCAAATCAGCTGTGCCCTTTTCACTCTTAACACTTGAATTATAATCCTTGAGTCACCATGTTCCTGTCCAGAATGAGGGAAGTGGGATGGGAGCGATGGGATGCACACGAGGATGGAGCACAGGTGTTGGGGTTCATCAGATTGATCCAGATACTGAGGATCAGTGTTGGACCCAGGAACATCCATCATGGATTCCTCCTCCTACCCTTAGGCTTGTCCCCTCCTAAGTTTATGTTAATCCCCTGTTTAATATTCATAACCTTCTGGAAAGTTCCGTTATCCTCGACACCCCATTGGTCTGTACCCCCTGTTACCTCCCCCAAGTTTTCCCCATTCGCTGTTGCTCCCCGGGACCCTCCTCCTTGTTCATCCCCAGTTGGCTGTGTATCCCGGGACCCTCCCCTTTTATCCAAGTTCAAAAACCCTTGCACAGACCCTGGACCCTGGACTTCTGGTCCTTGTTTCGTTGTGTGTGTCGTCTTTGCTACCCTGCTCCCTAAGAAACCCAGACAAACAGCAAGCCAGAGCCCTCTCTCTGCTTCTTTTAGCCTGCCTCACTGTGGCATTCACCTGCCCGTGGGTGCAGCTCCACCTGGGAGCACTTTTGGGCCATCAGTAGCTGGCAACCCCTCTGCTGTCGCTGAGGAGTGCATCCCGGCTGCCACTGGAGCAGAACAGTGACACCCTCCGGGCCAGCTCTGCTCCCCAGCCCATCCCCCTGCCCCGAAATGCCTGGAGCAGCTGGATGCTGCCCCAAAGTTCTCCCTTCCTGAGGTTTCCAGCAGCCCCGGTGTCCATCACACCCAAATCCAGGGAAAGCCACGCGCTTCCCTGCTCTGGTACAACACCACATCCAGCAGGGAGGCAAAGCTCCCTCCTGCACGGGCTCAGGAGCCCTTTCAGCTCCCAGTTTTGCCCCCCCGAGGCTCTGCTCATTCCCAGGGCAGCTCCTGAGGAGGGTTTATCCAGGACAAGCGGGAATTTGTGCCAACAGAACCTGACCCCAGCTCAGAAAGGAGGGGTCCCCCTTGTCTGGAACACAAGGCCAGCACAGGCAGGGATGTTTTCTCTGTAACCAGATCCTCTGACTGGAGCAAAAGGGGACTCTGTTGGGAGCCAGCCTTGCCTCCCTCCAGCTTCCCGTTGTCCCTTTCCAATACAAGGGATCCCTTCTCACCCCAAAGGAGCCCAGCAGTGCAGTCCTGTTCTCAGCCAGCCATTCCCACACGGAAAGGGCTGCAGCTTTCCAGATCTAGAAACAAGATCTAGATTTCAAAATCTAGAGGCATCAGGCCCTTCTCCTCTTCCTGCTCCATGGCTCACTTTCAGCTCTCTAAGGGCTCCCATGATTTTATCCAGAAAAAACCCCATGAGTTTAAATGAGAGCTCACAGCCAAAATCTGTATTTTTTTACATAGAGGAACAGGTACTAAATGAGAACTGTCCTAGCTGTTGTACAGGTCGATAATCCTCCAGAAAGTAAATAATCAGGCCATGTTCCTTATTAAACAACCCACAATATGAACACCAATATATTCCGTTATATGTGCTGCTAAAAGATGCTCCAGCCCCCTTTTCTTGTCTTGGAAACAGCCTCTGGCTGTGATTGCAGATTTAAAGAGATGGGATAGAAGTGGAGATTTCAACACAGGGGCTCAGAGGCCACTACAGAAATGAACGGGAAAATACAAGAAAATTTGGAATGAGGTGGGTTTTAAGGTCTCTTCCAACACAAAGCATTCTGTGATTTCTAAGTGGCAGGAGAGGAGCCCCCAGAGCACTGGGGGATGTCTGCAGCACCTGCTGCTCCCTCCCTGCCCTGGTGGCACAGATCAGCACATCCCGTTGTCTGCTGGACCACAGGAACATTCATCCCCCCTCACAGCACATCCCGAGCTTCTCCTGCTCCACGCTGGCCCTGGGAGTTGCCAGTGAACCGGGAAACCCGTGCTGAAAAACAAACCAGTGCCACCCAGGAAGAGAAAATGAACAATTTCCCCAAGGAGGTGGCTCCGAGGGGACCCGGCTTTGTGTGGATAATTGGGAGGAACAAATGGCAAACCACACTTCATCCCATCACATCCATCCCGGGATGGACCCAGCATTGACACTGGCTCACACCAACCCCCCCTTGGGCACTTGGCAGGAAATAAGAGGCAGCTGCAGCAGCCCTGAGCCCTTCTGAAAGCAGAGCTGGATCACTGTGTACCAAGGGAACTGTGCCACCCATTGCCAGCTAATCCTGCTCCAAGAGCCCTACGAGGAAGAACCCCTGTGAAGTAATGAGAAACTCAAACCAAACACGAGGCTCTTTTCTGAAGGGCCATTTATCCTCGGAGGGGAAGCAGGGAAGCACACACATGGCACCACTCGAAGCTGCGTGCTGCCTGCTTGGTACTGCGAGTTCTGTGTTCACATTTTTATAATTATCACGTAATGCATAATGTGACACAGACCGGGAGACGTCAGCTCCGTGCAGAGCCAAACTGAGCACAGGCAGGCACTGCACGGGCCCCACGGGGCAGCCAAACCCTGAGCTGCTCCTCCTGGCCCCATCCCAGGAACTCCAGCCACATCCCTCTGCCCCAGGTCACCCTCCAGAGGCGGTGCAAAGCTGCTCCTGCCCTCAAAATCTGCACGGGATAAACCCCTCGTGCTGCATCCGGGGGGTTTGAACGAGGTGTCAGAGCCTGCAGTGGGTCACAGCCTCTCCTGGATGTCCCACAGCCTCTCCTGGATGTCCCCCAGCCTCTCCTGGATGTCCCCCAGCCTCTCCTGGATGTCCCATAGCCTGCAGAGTCAGGTTTCCAAGCCAGACACGAGTGCTCTGAATTGAGAAAGCCCAAACACAGCCCCCAAGTGCCCTGTGGGGGTCTGGCCAGCACCGTGTCCTCAGGGCACGTGGTCATCCTGGCAGGGCACCCACACCCTGCTCTCGTGCCTGTGTCCAGCCTTGTGAAATCCCCAAGATTCTTCCTGGAGACATGGGATAAGTGAAACTTGTCACCATTCAGGGCTTCAAGCTCCTTCTCCTGAGGGCACCCCTCTGGCTCTGTGTGCCCCCATTCAGGGATCTTCTGTTCTCCAGTCCCTCTCCGAGCTCTGGCACTGTCCTTGGCACCCCCTTTGCTCTGCCACAGCACAGGCCAGCAGCTCCCTCTGGTTGCCCTGAGACAGGGCACAAAACATGGGACTGGGACTTCATAAATCCTGGGAGATTTGCTCTGGGCCCGTGCCAGAGGATGGAGCACCTGGTCTGCTCCTTCCCAGTCTGAGGGATCCCTGCCTCAGCTCCAGCATCCTGGCACGGGCACATTCCTGGCACATTCCTGTCACCAGGGCCTCTCACATGCACACAGAGCTGTGGTTTTCCTCATTAAAGGTCTCATATTAACTTTCCATCCTCCCACTCGATCCCAACCCTTGCTCTGCCATCAGGACCAGCTGGCTGAAGCCCACTCTGGAAAAGCAGAGCCTGCAGCAGTGTGCACTCGAGTTTGGCCATGGCTGGCACAAAGCAGCAGCACTGAGAGATTCCTGCAGCAGGTCCTGCTGAGAAGAGCAGAAATTATCCCGAGGAGTGCTTTCTCCTGTGTGAAAATTCCTTCATTTCCACAGAACTGAAAGGTTTTGTTCTCCCTCCCCACCCTGACCTGCGAGACGCAGACAAATGTACGGTGCTGTGGAGCAAGGATGCCCAAGAGGGAGGAATAAAGCATCTTTTTTCCCTCCTGTAGGAAAGTATTGTCCCAGGAACCAGCTGGACTGAGGGGGGGCTCTTCCAGAGGCACTGGCATGCTCTGCTGTTCCTAGACTAAATAGATTGCTGGCCTTCTCCAGCCAATGCTGGTTCACAGAGAAACTGTACAAAGTCAATATCTCCCTTCCAAGGCCAAACCCCTCCTGGTGCCAGCTCTCAGCTCGGAGCAGATGTCCCAGCTTGGGCTGCAGAGCCCCCGAGGAGCAGGGGGTCTGCAGGGCCAGGTGTCCCCAGCTGTGCTGTGCAGCCCCTCGGGCAGCTGGAGGGGGCTGGGGGTGTCAGACAGAGAAAATTCCTCACTCAGGAGATGGGAATACAACCACCACTCCATCAGGGGTGGTTCAGTCCCTGAGTTGCTGTGTAACCTCGGGGAAGTAGCTGAAATTTTTAAGAGGCAGAGCTGAGCAGCACAGCGGGTCTGTGCTGAAGGAATCTGCTCTGGGAGGGAGCGTCCTTTGTCAGGCAGAGAGAGAAAATGGGATTTATTATTAGAGATGCATTTGGGAAAGAAATGGGATTCAGCAGTGCTAAGGTTGCTTCTAAGCCTGACGCAGGAAAAAATTCAAGGTTGAGTAAGAATCCCTGTCCTGAGATCAGCTCAGCTGCTCAGAGCATGAGATGATGATGCTTCATTTAGGAACTTCTCTCCCAGTTCCTCCAGCACAGTGACCATGGAGTGCTGGGCACAGTCCAGAGGTGCAGCACAAACACCAAAGCACCAGCTCCTCACCTCAGGGAATCCAAGATTCCATATGATGCCAAGTGGGGAGCGAGTTGTAAAGAAATGTGTCTTGGGTCAGATAAAACCAGAGGCCGGTTCATGCACAGGACACGTACAAAGGGGAAGAGCCAGGGCTCTGTGCACTTCTCTCCTGCTTTCAAGAAACTTGCAGCGTCAGGCAAAATTGGAGCTTTAACCCAGCAGCAGTGAAATCGCCTTTCACAAAAAAACCTCTGCCTGCATCTGAACTCTGCCTGCATCTGGAGGCTGAGAACACTGCCAAGGCTTTAACCCTCTGCTATTAACAGAGAGAGATATTGATGAGTGTCCCTCTGGCGAAGGAAACCAAATGGTGTTTTGAACCTCCGTGGATTCTTTGCAGCTTTTCAATTCCTGAGCGGGGCTGGAGCTCCAGACGGGGCTGTAATTGAGATGCATTATCCCCTGACTCTGAAACTTTCCCAGGCCCACATGTGCACACACAGACCGTGCATTCAGCTATAAATACATTCCGTACCTGCACAGGCATTAAGCTGCTGCTCAGGGGCTGTCTGGACGTTCCCCTGGCAGCTCTGCAGTCACAGCACTCAGCACTGCCAGCCCAACGTGACAAATGGAGCAAACACAGACGGCCAGCTGGAAACCCCACCACGGCCACGAAAAGCAGGAGAGGGTCTTTTAAGGACCAGTCCCCTGGAAAGACAAAGATTTGGGGTGTTTTCATCCCAAAAGGGAGGGTGAATCTCTTTAACTCTCCTACAAACAAGAGCAGCAACTTGCTGATGAGCCACCCACCCTCCTCTTCATCCTGAACCAGGCACCGTCTGTGCCCAGCACGGCAGAAAACCTCCCTCCAAAATCCTCCAGCCTCCATTATTGTATTAAGCTTGACAAAATTCCGCCAGAATAGGCTGACCCCATTCACAGCACAGCATCTCCTGGGGTGGAGGAAGAGTGTCCTTGAAGGGTTTCGGTGCCATGAGGACCTGAAGCTGCACCACTGACCTGAGCACACCTGAGCTCTGAAGGGCTGGGATGCTCTCCAGACACAGCTCCTGAAACTCTGACTAAGTGTGGGTTTTAAAGCACAGAGCTCACTCAGAAGTGGGGGTTCCATGCAAGCAGGGTTTGCTTACAGACCAGAGACTGCAATGGAAACCTTTTAACAAAATATTGAATGGAAGCCTTTTAACAAAATATTGAATGACAGCTTTAGTCTTTCTCTTAGCCTGGGGGTGTAAATGGGTGACATTAAAATGAGAGGCACCTTTCTAGAGACCTATAAGCTTAAAAAAATCATATCCTACTCCCTTGAAACATGAGGTGTGCCAAGAGTTACTTCCACCTCAGAAGGGATGATCCATCAGTGAATCCTAAAGCACTTCCTGAGAGCTAAACACCTCCACCAAGAGCATCCACCTCTGTCCAGCTGAGCAGGGAGAATTGATACACAGAAAAGGAAAATGAGGCACAAAAATCTTATGATTGGTGTCTGAAAACATAATCCTGTAACCAAACCAGTATGGCAACCTGATCACGTGTGATTAGCAGGAGAAATTATATCCTTTCCTGGAGAAAAGGGGGAAACTCATTCTGAAGGGAACCAAAGGATTTTGGACACAGAAGTAAACAGTTTACAACTTACCATTGACAAAACCTCACAAATCTAAACTGAAAAGCTGATCAAAAGATTTTAGAAACAGTTAAACTGACAAACAGAGAGAATTTTATCAGCTTTGTACAACAGTCAGTGGCCAGAACGTTAATCCAAATTTTTAAATGTTTATTTGAAGCATTCTTCAGAGGTCCTCAAAATTTTGCTGCCTATCAGTTTGAGGCCCATCATTTTCTTCCTTTTACATTTTCCTCCGACACCCCCCCTTGCTGAATGAATTGCTGGGGTTTGCTTTGCCTCTGGCACACAATAAAATCTCACAAGGCCAAATGTCTTCAGAAGTCTGTGCCCAGCTCAGTTTGAAGGTGTTTTATCTGGACATTCAGCCCCCGACCCACTTGTTCTTCAAAGAGGAGAGAAACTGAAGGCTGAGCTGGCTAATTCAGAGAGGAAATAGCTCATTCTGCAGCAGCCAGTGAAGTGACCACTTGGATTACCTTGATGTAAAATAATGGGGTTTGGCCCCGTTGTTATTTTTTCCACTGAGCATTTCACAGGAGCCAAGGAAAGCAGAAATTCTATCAACTTTAGACCACTATCAGGTCACCAGGCACCTTCCCCTTCCAGGTCCCCAAACACTGGGCAGCTGCAGGCACCTCGTGCCTGTGCTCTGCTGGCCTCACTGCACCAGTGAGGGGAGAAAATTTTCTTCCACAGGAAATATCAGGGGAACAAAGAAAGAGGTTGAAAAACTGCAAAATTCGTCTCTCAGTGTTAGGGGCTGTCCTTCAGCCCCTAACTCCTGTTTGCCCAAACAGTGCACCTGCTCCTTATGTGTCTTCAAGTCACACAGAAGGAATTTTCCAACAAAAGTGTGGCTTCAGGGAGGTCAGGATGCTGTTTTCCTTCCCACAGGTTCTCTACTCTTACCTGGGATCAGGATGCCACAGCTGCTCCGGATTTCACAGCAGTGGCTCTCCAAGAACTCAGGTTCCAAAAACACAGACCTGCCCCACTCTGACCTCACAGCTGATTTCCCTCGACCTCGAGCACAACGGAGCCTGTGGGACACAGCTGAGCACTTCAGACCATGTACCACAGAGGGCAATAATCCTTCTAACCATTAATTAGGTGCATTTGTTACTGGAAATGATGCTAAAGTGATTCAATAACAAAAGAAAACCTCTGGATTCAAGAGGCACTTGCCCAGCTTGTGCAGATGCCTGGGGTCTGGCAGAGGTCAGGACTGTGGTGAGATGCCCCTTCCCAAGGAAAAAGCCAAATGTCATCACCAGATCCTGGAGGGAGTGGGAGAACGGACAGTCTGGCTTGAACCAAACCCTGGAAACCTGAGAAGATTGCCCGGGATTAGGCAGCGAGTAACACAAAACCCCAAAGCCACAATGAGCAGGCGAGCAGCAGCCGCTGTGCCCAGGCTGCTCTCAGCCATCCCAGCGCTGCGTTTGTGGGAAAAGCCGAGCTGAGAGTGCCCGATCCCTCCTGCCCCAAGGCAGCTCCCGTCTGCCTCTGCCCAGGGAAAGGAAAACAGGTTTTTTGTGCTGGAATCGCTTGGAGGAACCATCTGGAATCCCAGGGGTGGGCGCTGGAGCAAGGTGGGAGAGGGTCTGACACACACAGAGCTAAAAAGCCTTAGTGAAGGGGAAGGGAAACCACCCCACATCTGTGCCTATTCCTGGATGTTAAAAACCCTTTTAGGCGTGTGAGATATTGGGGATCACGCTCGCTTGATGCACAAGAGATGCTTTGAAATGGTTACAGCCTTTTTATTCACAGAAACTCCCTCTGAGTCGCCTTTTCTTCTCCCCTGGGCAGGAGTTTACACCGAGGTTTTATTTGGCTTCAGGGCAAACACGATGCTTTGCAGGAAAGCACTGTCAGACAGACCCCTCTCCTAGACAAGTAATTACCGGAACAAACAGCTCCTTCTTAACCCGCGGGGGAGGCTGCCAAGCCCTCTCTCTGCTATTCTCGGCTTCCTGGCTCAGAAAGGGTTACGTGCGATCTAAAAGAGTGGCTTGTCCTCCTCGGGCTGCTTGGGAAAGTGTGCGGATTGCAGCTGGCAGCAGAGCCGGGCTGGGGATGCTCTCTGCAGGTTCCCTGCGGTGGGAACAGAGGCATCCCCTGCCCTCCCACAGCGGACCTGGCCAGGGCAGGGTGGGGCTGGTTTAGGAGGGTCAGGTGCTCCCCAAAAAACCCAAGCCAGGCAATTCCAGCCCTGAAGACCCTACAGACTAAATACAAGGGGGTGCTGCAGGCAGAGATAAATGTGCAGCCGTGGTTTTAAGGAGGAATATCTGGATTGCTGTGAGATAAAGGGCAATTATGATGCCAGACCTAGGTGCAGTGGTCGGAGCATGGGGAAGTCCTGGAAGCAGGAGCAGCAGCTCTCCAGGGCTCTGTGCTGCTCTGTCTGCCTCTGAGTGCAACTAATTTCCAGCTGTGATGTCAGAATTTTAGTTTTGACTACGTGCAACGTTTTAGATTTGCTGTGAAATCTCTGTATTTTCCACTTTGTTTCCTAAATCCACATGGAACATCCCTCACGCTTTAGTTTTAACCACAGTTCTACGACTGTCTCTGTCAAACAGGCATTACTGTTACCTCACCTGAGAATAGGCAGTGTAGGTCACGGTTCGATGAATTTGTAAAGAAATATATTTATAAACCATATAAATAAATCCACAGGACACCCAAAACCTGCACACAAGATGTCACATCCTTAATTTAAAACTGAATCGAGCTTCGTAAAGCAAGAGGATTTAAAAAAAGTGTCAAGAACTAATTAAGAGTGGTATCAATGGAGTGAAGGGCAGTTCTTAAGAAATAATGTGCAATTTGCTGCCAGTGAAACTATCAAAACTTGGCTGCTCACTTTTATTGGCCAGCGAGTGCGAGAAGGTGCTGCTGTTCAAAGGGGACATCCCAGATCCAGCCGGAAAGAGAATAAATCACAGAGCAGCCATTCATTAAAGCAGTAAAAACTCTTCCCCAGAGCTGTGTGACTCCTCAGAGAGCAACTGATCACAAGTTCTCAGAGATATCTCATGAACTCTCTATTTTTGGGCACTTCCCCTTCTAACTCTGCTCCCTGGAATGTCCTTTTTTCCACAAGAAAACCCGGAGGGAGAAAGCTGAACATGGAGAGGGAATGGGTGAAAAAAGAGGGTTCATTGCAGGGAAGCTTCCTACAGTTCAGCTGCTCCTCACAAAGCACCTCAGCTCTCAGGACATCATCCAACCATGGCTCTGAGCTTTCCTCACAGGAACTCCAGCAGAGTCACAGCAGTTCTTCCCCCAAAAGCCACCAGCTTCACATCTTTGAAACCTGCTGCACGTGCAGGAGGCTCTGCTGGGACTCCCAGTCTGCCCAGCTTGAAGGGCAAATCAAGGTTCTCTCCTTCTGAGGCTTCTGAGACATCTGAGGCTTCCCCTGGAGCACCTGAGTCCTCTGGTGCAGAATAGCACAGGTAGGAAAGATGTGAGCAGGGGCAGGATCACCTTTAAATTAAAGGGGTAACAGAGAGAGAACAGGACAAATTTGGGGAGGGAGATGAGGGACATCCTGTGTTATGTTTGATGCAGGACATGCCTTATGATCCTGCTCTTGATCAGGGCAAAACTCATATTCGGTCTCGGAAAGAGTGTCAAAAAAACATGAAGCAAGGCTCTTGTCATTCACATGTTCTTAAGGAGCTGGAAATTCAGACTTTATTCCTAGAAAAAATGGGAGATCACTCCTCTTTCTCTGTGTGAGAGTGGGGGGAAAAACCCTCCAACCTTCCAAGATGTGGTCTGCAAATTCCCTCTCCCTGGATGAGTAAATACTACCAATAATCTCTCTCTGTTGTCCTCTCTCTGACAAGCTCTGGATGAGTAAATATTGCCAATAATCTCTCTGTGTTGTCCAGAAGAAAATGAAGAAGTGGAAGGACAAAACAAATCCTTCTGATGAGACCACGGAATGGTTTTGGCTGTGCCTGGAGTCCAACAAACACTCCTGCTCCCCGTTTTGTGCCTGGTGAGCCCATCCAGGGGCAGGGCAGCAGGATGGATCCAGGAGGATCCCTGGCCTCACACCCCATCTCCATCACTGCTGCATGAAAGGCTCAAGAACACATTCCACTGGTGCAATCAAAAAGAAATTGCCCTCACTGGGATCCTCCATCAATGCTTTTATGGTGTTGGGGTGAGAAGTGTCTATTTATCCCCTTTCATTTCTTGTTAAAACGCAGAGCCCCTGTCAGAGCTGAGCAGAGCTGCAGCACAGAGGGGACATTATTCTCAGCTTTGGATTAAGATCAGTATTTTAATGAAAGCACTTATTAGCCCCAGCTGGGGCTCAATTTTCCAGCGAGTTGGGAAAAAAAAAATATATTGCCCTGGCCATTCTTCTCTGGGGATTGCACTGAGACATCTGAGAGTATCAATTACTGATCATAATTCCCTATTGGAAACGAACAGCTGGGGGAAAGCCTCTGGCTGGAAACGACTGGATTGCTTTACATTTGAAACTACAGTTCCTGGCTGGTTTGTGCCCATTTTTTCCCCACTCTGGGATGCTGACAGCTCTCAGCAGGCTGCAGGAGCCCTGCCCTTGCCACCCTCTCACACCAATGTCCCCTCACACCCAGCAGAGGTGGGTGGATGTAGGATGTGCAGGGAAACCTGGATCATGTGGGGGGGTTGTCACTGCTGTCCCCTGCTCCTGGGAACATTACTCAGCCAGAAGAGCTAAAAGGCCTCTCCCCCTTCCTCCTGCAGTTATGGGGTGGAGGAATGACCACAGGGACACGAGGTTATCCCTGGGGAACACAGGTGCTCACATGCCCCCTTGGAATGTTGGCACCTTCTGGTGATTTAGGCACCCAGACCCCGTCAGAACAGGCTTAGGGAGGTTTGTGACTTCATGCAGGGATAAAAGGAGGGTGAACAAGCAATGCTGGAGGGGCAGTGACATGTCCTTGAACACAGAGAGCTTTTCCACGGACACACACAGGAAAACAGAGCCTGAGCTGGAAGCTTGCAGTGGGAAGTAAAAGTTAATCCCACCTGAAACCTTTTACAATAGCTGCTGCAGAAATGGATGAGATCAGAGCAAAGAAGCTGTTATTTCACAGTCAAACCTCCCAAAATGCACACGGGTTTCATCAGGAGGGGCAGCAAGGAGGGTTTGCAGAGGAAGTGGCACAAGGGCCAAGTGTCCCCAGCAGTGGGTGGGACGTGTGAGGTGTGGGGTGTGGGGTGTGTGCAGAGCCACAGCCGCTCCCCCGTGCCCCCCGAGGGTGGAGGAGGTGGCAGCACTGCCCTCCTGCCCCGAGGGATGGAGCAGGGTGGAGGGAGAGACACCCACAGATGTGTGCCAGCAGTTTCTGGGAGAGTTTAGAGCTGTCTGCACGGGAACAGCTGCACTGACTCGTAATGGATGGGCACTCCCAAAGGCGAATTTCCCAAAGAACAGGCTCTGTGTGTGTGTACCACACGTCTTGCTGGGGCTGGGGGCTGTGTCAGGGATGGGGGACAGGAGAGCAGCCCTCCCCAGCAGTGGCCGGGTTGAAGGCTTCACATTCTTCCAGCTGTAGTGGCTAGAGTTATTTTTTCTCCACTTGGAATGTCAGATCTGGGTGGGTTTTGTCAGAATACCAAATCAATAAAATGCTCTACCTGGGAACTTCTACTCTAAATGTCGTGGAAAAAAACCCTACAAGCTCCAGGAGCTGGTCCCCAGCGAGCCTGGGACCAAGTAGCTCAGGAATTTCACAAGAAAGCAAAGGAAATCCCAGGCACGTTGGCCTTGAGAATTGTGCTCCTGCCTGAGGTTTGATGAACTTTTTTATTCCCCTCCTCATCCCCATGAGCAGCTCATCCCAGCTGAACTGGGAGCCTGCTTCCCTGCAGGGAACAGAAGGGAATCTGCATGAAAACCAAACCTTGGATGACTTTCCCACCTTTTAAAAGAGAAAAAAAGTCCTCACTGCTGGCCTTAGAAGTGTGATAACCCCGGGCTGAGGAGGCACCTGTTCAGACCCAAAGCCCAGCCAGTCTGACACGATCCATCCCAGCTTCCAAAACCCCTCCAGCTGAGGGACACAGCGCTCACAGCTGCTCCCAGCCAAAGGCAGATGCTAATCCTCATCTCCTGGAAACAGGCAGTGAGCACCTGAAAAGAAACCCAGTCCCAGCATCACACAGACCAGCCATTCAGCTCAGGCCAGTCCCATTAGATTTGCTTGACAAAAGAATCCAACGTGCACATTTATAATTTGCCAGGGGGAAAAAAAAAAGAAAAAGGGAATGGGGGAAAAAAAAATGGGAAGCCAAGCTTTCCCCTTCTGAATGGAGAGTTTCTGTGGCCCAGCCTCCCTCCTCGTCAGCAGACAGGGTGGAATTCCCAGGCTACGGGGGAGATCTCCTGGGGCTGATCATGTTCTTAAAGGCATGTTCCCAATCAAGAGGGCTGGGATGAGGCATAATAATTGCATAGGCTTCCTGAGAACCGGCTTAATATCCCTCCAGACTGATTTAACCTAGTTTTTCATTCTGCTTTCACATCAAAAAAATGAAGGTCTGTCTATATCTCGATATACTGCGCATCAGGAAATGGAGGCGTATGGTATATCTCATCCTCCCCTGCCTGGAGCTCTCCAAGGCACGCTGCCAAGGCATTGTGTCAGCAAAGCTCTGCTGATTAACGCTGGGAGAAAGAGAAACCAGTGGCCTGTTCAAGGTCTGAGAGTCAGGAGCCATCTAATCCCGGGCTGGCTGGCACGGGGCTTTGTGTCCTTGAAATTGGTGGGGAATAATTAGTGTCATTACACGTCTGCTGGGCTGGAAAGACAAACGAGGGTGGAAAGTTTTGTAGGCTCAGGGCCACCGCTGGTTATAATTCCCATTAACACAAGAATCCTGGAAATGTGCCTGTGTTACTGGGCAAGCACCCATCTTTTACTTTACCCTTGGAGCCTCTGGAGCACCTTGAGGCAGTCCCAAAATCCAGAGTTTTCCCTTTCTGTTGTCCCTCTGGAAGAGATCCCATGGGGTGCTAGGAGAGACCACAGACCCGGTGCCTGCCTGATGCTGCACGTGTGCAGCCACTGCCACCCAGATGGGAGAGACAGAGGTTATCAGCTCCTGCAGCATGGATCCACACTGCCAGGGGTGACTAAAAACAGAGAGAAACCCAGGCTCCATCCCCGGGGTAAATCCCAGGGAGCACCCACAGATAAATGGATCAAACAGCAAAATACATTAAATATCGAGACAAATCCTTAGGGATGGAGTTGCAAAGCATTGTGAAAGTGTCAGCTGATAAACCCATGGCAGTCTGGCCACGAGGCCACACAGAGGGTGGGTGCAGACCCCCCAGCCTGGCTGGTTTGCAGAAACATTGGGTTTTCTGTTCCCTGAGAGCGGGGTCAGCCTTTCCTGCAGGCACAGCCATCAGTCCCTGCTGTGGCATCAGCACAGCCCGAGCTGGTGGCTGTGAAGTTCTCTTCGGGCTGTGCTACATGGTCAGGCTGTAATCACAACTGGCCTTCTTCATTTTAACTGCTTTTAACCCTGTAAGAAGGCTCTCTACAGACCAGGACAATGTTTTATGCTGAGTGTTGCCAGTTTGGACTCCCAACTCCGGCTTTACAAATGCAGCTCTCTCCCAGTGCAGTAAAAATCCACCCCTGAGGTCTGTAAGAACAGAGACCTTGGAATGTATCCCCAAACTCTGCATAACACATTTGGGAGGTTGCCTTCCATGGCTGAGCTGGCTCAGCGTGGCAGAACCTCTCTGTGACAACTGGGCAAGCCACGTTGGATGCCACATGTTTGTGACACAGCAGAGCATTTGCAAAGCCTTTTAAAAATGAGGGAAAAAAAAGCAGCAGATGAATTAAATTAGGGGACTTAGTGTCATGAATATGAATTGCTGCTCTGAGCCATCCTGGTGAATACTAAACTCGGATTCTGGATAAAGCCACACCGTGTCTGGATCCCTGGACTCCCCTCAGCTCCCTTAGATCCAAGGTAGGAGGGAACAACAGTCCCTTAAAACACGTGGGACCAATTCCCAGGTTTCTCACTCACTCTGAGCTCAGTCCTCACTCCCACTGTGGCAGTGGCAGCTTTATTTGAGCTCCCAGCCCCAGCCCACACTCTGGCTGCTCCAGAGGCCACTGTCCCCAGCAAGAAATCAGCCCCAAGTCCAGAGCTTCACTACAATTTCTGGAATCACTCTCTGCTCTTTGCTGCATCCCACAGCAGGAGAGGGCAATGGAAGATAAACCCTGAGCAGGCGTGGGTGAGCACAGAAACTCTGCAGGCCACATTTTTGGCAGGTCCTGGCCTATATAAACAAACAGGCAACATGACCTGAGCTCCCATAAATTTCCTGAAAATCTTTAATGACTCTAAAGGCTTAATAAAGTGTTTCACAGCAGAGGCAGCAGCCAGTAATTACGGGTTTGGAATCTGTGGAGCTGCAAGCCGAGGTCCAGCTCAGAGATTGCAGATGCAGGCAGCAATAAGAGCTCTTTCAGAGCACAGCACACGTCTTTTGCCACCACATACCCAGTTTTGTGAGCTGCTGTGTCCCCAGCCAAGCGTGCTGTCAGCAGGAGCTTTAATCAAACAGCAAAATACATTAAATATCGAGACAAATCCTTAGGGATGGAGTTGCAAAGCATTGTGAAAGTGTCAGCTGAGTGCTGGGAGACCATGATTTAGCAAAAAATTATAAAGGGGCAGCTACAGGCTGTAAAAGCCAGACTTGTGCTGGAATTAGGATGTGCAGGAAAGGTTTGGGACCTGCCATGGTGTGGGAGGGTGTCACTGCTGTGCCCTGCTCCCAGGATCCACACAGAGGGACCCCAGCACCACATCTGCAGGTGGATCCATGGCAGCTGCAGCAGGTTTGGAAGAGGGGAAGGAGAGAGAGGGGTCACAGCTCCCACGGACACCCCTCAGGCTCAAGGGGAGCCCCTGTCTGTGCCTGGTTACTCAGCTCCTCGGCTCTGGGGAGGACACTCCCACAGGAGAACACAGCCTCACATGTTGCTTGGAAAAGCTGCCAGTCCCAAATTGCTCATCACATCGCTCTGACTGCCTTTAAAACGCTTTTCATCAGCACTTTGGTCATCTTCTCACTTTTGTACGTGGTGCTGTTTGCAGAGCCCCTCTTTAAAGCCGACTGACAGGTTTCAAAAGCGAGCGAGCCTGTTAGTTTTTCCTTCTGCCAGTCATTACACAAGAGCAGTGCTTGAGATCCAAGTTTCTATTAAAAAAGAGTGCTAAATTAAGCTCTTGCATGAGGTCTCCAGAGATGCATCAGTCAGTGCTTTCTTACACACTCCTTTTACAGCACAGCAAAGTTTGTGTACCAACCCAAGCGCAGCTATTCAACTGTCAAAGCCCCTAGAGCCACATCAATCCACAAAAGAGCAACCAAACTCCTTTGAAACTTCTGCAGCGAGGCAGCAGAGGAGAATTTGATGTTTAAGGCTTTAATCATAGAGTTGGAGGCCTCCAGTGATCCGTGGTACTGACGGCTGCAGGAGAGCTCGCACCACGTACGGGTGAAGAGCTAAAGTTTAGATAAAAGGAACTTCAAGGAAAAAGAACTGAAAGGCACAGTGAGCCCTGTAATTCCAAGTATTGTGTGAGACTCCTTCTGGCAAGTGTCCCTTTTCACAGATCATTGCAGGATTTGTTAGTTGTTTCTACAAATTTAGAAAGAAAATATCTCACGCGCGCCAAAGCGAGTGAACAGCACATTGTTCATGTTTCCAGAGATCTTTCCATTCCATTGAACCTTTCCATTGGTTCAGTCTGTACAACAAGAAAGCAAATGGCTCAGATTACTTATCTCATTAAAAAAAAAAAAACCCCGAAAGCTCTGGATTTTGCAGCGCTGCATCCCTCAATCTCCAGAGGCAGCCCTGGGATGTGGTGAATAATGCAACCCTCAGTCCCGCTTTAGCAAAACAGATGAAGCTCTGACTTGTTCTTCTCTTTGCTGGTGTTTTTGGAAAATGCAGGGAGGAAAAAACTGCCAGACAGAAATAGTCTGTGTGTCACTTCGAGCCAATCACTGGGGACTGGACTCAGAGCCCACTGAAGTCAGTGGAAAGGTTCCTCCCGACCTCTGTGGGGTTTGGCTCAGCCCCACACCGATGTGCTCCTCGCAGGTGTAAGTTTGTGTGTTCCCTTTTAAACCTCCTGAACAAAGACTGCCCTCAAGAACCACCTTAACCACAGCTGCATTTGTCTCTAGCAGGGAGCTTCCACCCTGCCTTCAGCAATGTTCCTGGGCCAGGGCCAAATCTCCAAGCCAGCACATCCCTCTGTCTTCTTCTGCAGCCCTGCCCCTTGTGTAGGGCCACATTTCCAAGTGTGCAGTCCCAGGGGCTGGGCTGGCTCTCCCCTGCCTCCAGGGCTCACACCGCTGCCACCCCAGCGCCTGCAGAGCCAGCCAAAGTCTCCTAGGAGCTGCCTAAAGAGGCCAACCTAGAAACAGAGACTGGACAGGAGCAAGGGAATAAAGGTGGATATTTATTTGAAAGGCCTTCAGAGGTACACCCTGGGCAGGCCAAAGGCTGCACCCAAGATGGACCCCGATATGGATATGAAAAAAGGCCTCAAGCAGGAAACTTCTTTAGCCTTTGCAGCACTTTGTGAGAGTTCTGTCTTTCCCATGTAAAGAATTTAAAACAATGTTATAGTTTTGTAAATTTCTGCACCTGCACCTACTTCTCAAGGACTGGTTTGGTTGTAACCAGAAAAACATCCAGAAATGGATGTCTCAGAACTGGAGCAATCACCCCAAGGGGTGGGTGTCCAAGGGACCAATTACTTTATGCCATTCAACACGCTTCTGCGTATTAACATATAAAAGTTGTTCAATCTTTCATTAAAATCCCTTACTTAGGATCATTTCTTGGTAGTGTAGACTTTGTCGTTCTTACCTACTCAGGGAGCTACAGCAACATCCCGAGTCACGAGTTCTTCACACTTTTATAGCTTTGCTCCATTTGCATCTCAACCCAATTTCACCAATTAAACTTTAGCTAATGATGGAATTTCCCCTCAGCTTGCCCCCCTTCTCAAGATGCTGGGTTACACATTTTGGGCCTAGGCCGGGCTGGGTGTCCTTGGAGAGCAGCCTGGAGAGGCTTTGTTCTGTCTGTCTCAGCATGAGAGAGCAGCAGCTCCCAGGCTGCAGGACATTGCAGAGTTACACACTGGGAATGCAGGATTTGAAAAATATAAAAGTTAAAACCTAAGGCATCATAGGAAGTGCAGAGTTAACATCCCACACTCACATTCCCCTGGGACAGGGCTCTGCTCTCTGCTGCTGGCTGCCAGGACTGGGCAGGGGAAGAACAGTACGTGGTGACGTTCATATAAATTTCTCTTTATATGTATTAATAGCAACACTTCTTTCGTTTTATCCTTTTAGATAATCCCGAGCAAACTCTCTTCTGAATATAGCACTTCATATTCCAGAATACTAAATGAGGAACTGGGTTTTTTTTATTCCAACTTGAGGTAAAAAGTCCAATTATTTTCATTTCTTAGCTTATTTTAGCTGGATCCTAACTCCAGGAAGGCTTTTCCAGGTAACACAGAGATCACTGACAACCAGAATTAAGATCACCTCCCGAGTTTGCTGCAGGAGGAAGAGGGGCCTGCACTAACAGCAGCCCTGCAAACCAAACAGAAAGTGAAATCAATGTGAACCTTGCCTAAATAAGTCACTTATCTGCTTTAGTTTCCCCCACCGCTCCCCAAAAGGTCTTTGAACACTCCAAGTTGTTCAAGTCACCGAAGGGACAATTGCACATTCCACTGAGCACAAAAGCCAAACTTGCACAATGCAGTGCTGAACTCAGAGGGTTAAAGGACACCCCTGGGAGCAGCAGCAGTGACAAATAAGCTCGGAGAAGGTTCCTTCACCTTTTTGATTGCTCCTTAAGCCTTGGCACAGCTCCAGGTGTGAACTCACTGCACCAGCACTGCCTTTCCCCCAGGGCTGGTGTGTGTGTGCAATGCAAACAGGGCCCAGGATGGGCAAGGGGATCCAGATGTGCCAAAGGGAAACCAGGCTCTGAGATCCACTGCAGGAGGTGCCCTGGGGCTCTTCACCAGCTGGAAGTGAATGTGGAATGTGCCAGGGATGACCCATGCAAGAATTGATTAATTTTGCCAGAAGTGGAATGCCTAATCTCTAACTCTTGGGCACAGGAAGAATCAGGAATCAGGAATCAGGAGAGATTGGCTCTCTGCCTGGCTCTGCTGCTCTCTCCTGCACTGATACTGTGCCACCTTTCAGCTCTGGGCCTTTCCCCGTGCCTCAGTTTCCCCACCTGCAGGTCTGGACATCCAAGCTGCTGTGTGTAATTTTCAAAGAAAGGAGCAAGCCAAAACAGGGATGGAGGGAATGGAAAGGCAAATCCTTCCAGTATTAGTCAGCCCTTACTTTGGCTGAGTAAGCAGCACGGAGAGGTGGGAGGAAAAGGAACCAGGAAGGCTGGAAGTGCTGGGTTTCAGACAAGTCCACCGTGGCAACGATGCCCCTTTAACACAGGGGAAGGATCACATCAGCAGCCCTAAGCTTGGTCCTCCTGGGCTTTGCCCCCTGCCAGCAGTGCTCAATGTGCTGCTTTGTCTCTCAGAGAGAACGTGGGATTGCTGTGTTCATTATTTACAGATGTGCAGATATCTGAACCTGCTCAGCCACCGGCCAGAGCCAAGGGAGGTTCACAAGAGGCTTAGGAGGACTATCCTGAGAGATGAGAGTTGGGTTTCTGGTGTTCAATTCATGCCATTTGCCCCTGGAAAACACCTGCTGCTTTCTTCCCTTGCACTCACAGGGAAGCAAAAGACAATTTCATGCTGTTCCTTATCTGCCTCCTCTGTATCCTCCAGTCAGTTCCCACCAGTGGGTCGCTATCAGGTGTCATAAAGCTGACAGGCAGAGAGATGCCTGCCCCAGCATCTCAGATTAACCATTTCCATGCTTTTCCCTGGGCAAACGTGTGTCTGCTCGCAGGGTCAGTGGTAGGTAAATAACTGGAGACTGTGGAAGTTCTCCTCAGCTTGGGACAGTGTCGATTGATACGACCCTGGCCCTGCCAAAATTAACATCAAATAGGTGTTGACCTCAACACTCCTGCAAAATTATAACAGCACAATGCTGTGGCATTCCCCAGAGTGACTCCCTTCAAAACTGAGGCAGTGGGAATATGGAATGTCCATCCCTAGAGGATGGAATGTGCAGAAAGGGAGCAGGGGACCAGCAGATCCCAAACTGCAGTGAGAGGAGCTGAGTTAAGGTGAGCATTTCACTTTTACTCTGAAGGATTGAAGCCTTTAGAGGACAGACTGAATCTTTCAGCGTTGCTCTGTCTCCCATTTTTTGGGGAAAATCATCATTAAGGACAGGTAACTTCCTAGTGAAGACTGAATCATTTGATGGCAAAAGAACCCACAGCAGGTCCCAGATTCCTGGCAGGGACCAGTCATACATTTACAAATCACTAAGGTTAAAAAATCCTGGGAATAAAAACCACAAGCTGAGACATTTGGGGCACCCCCACATTTCTGTGCATTTATCTAACATTTGTCACTTGAGATTCCTCTTTTACCTTAACATACAGAAGCAGAGGGACTTTCAGGGGATCTCTAAAAACAATGGGGACTTGGAAATTAAACAAATTCCCAGCTCCTGGGCTAATGCCCCAATGACTATTCACTTTCTTAAACACAAGGCAGCTAAGATACTGCTAAAGTTACAGCAGTGAGGGGTAGAAAATAACAGGATTTACAGGGTTAGGTTTAACAGGGTTGAAGGTTAACAGGATTTTAAGGTTAGGACTTAAAATAACACAGCAAAAATGAAAATCCACAGTTACAAAGGCCTGTGTGTATTATTCATTTCTCTCTCCCTGCCTCTGCAGGGGCTGTAAATCAACCCAGATCAGGAGATGTCACCAGGCAGTGCTGTCCCCTGCAGCCCAGAGCACTGGGCTGGCAGACAGGATACACAGGGGTTTTATTTTCAGGGCCCTGCCACTGGGCTGTTATGTGACACCTGGAAGGGTCACACCACATTTCTGCTGCTTCTCCCACCAGCTGCTGGGTTAGGTTATGATTATTTCTATTATTTCTACCCCTGCTGCTATAGGCACTACCGAGGAACCCCCCGCAGACACCAGCATCTCACGGTGCACAAATCACTGTGTGCACAAATTCTAACCAAAAACTCTTCTCCCAGGAGAAATTCCTGCCCTAAACCAAAGGAAAACAGGTGGAAAGAGGCAGAAGTGCTGGCCTGGGGGGGCCAGGGCAGCCTCTCACCCCGGGCTCAGTGTCCTGGCTGAAAGGACGGATCTCTTTTGGGGTTACTAATCATCACCATGGCATCAGCAACACACAGCTCATGTGCACAGAGCTCCTGGGTTGCACAGAGGGGATTAAAACACAGGGAAACTGATCCTGAATGCCCAGAAGAAAACCCTCAATCCACGCCTTCAGCCTTTCCTAACAACTGTGCTCCTGCGGATTTGAGCCGCGCTCCGAAGGTCTCCGGGACAAGTATTTGACACAAAGTGATGCCAGGGAGCACTTTTGCTTGCTTTTGTTTTTCCATGGATGCAGAACCCTGCCTAAAATAATCCCCAGCTAGAAAAACTGGGCTGCCATGGCTGCAGGGCCTGGATTTCTCTGCCAGCACCCCGAATTTCAGAGGCAGGGTGAGCTGCTGGGTGTGCTGTGCCTGGGACGTGCTGGAATTGATTATAGGTTTTCTTGCACCTCTATCCTCATTAGTTCTACATCACAGAGAGCGTGGAACGCAGGCACTGCCAGCCCAAGAAAATTAAGATGTGACATTGTTTTTCAAGGACATATGCTCGGGGCGTGTGTTTTTTCCCCCTCTTCTATCAACGCAAATCCCAAATGGAGCTATCAACAAAAATGAAGGGAACAATCCTGACCCAGTTTAAAGTCGTGTGGGTTTTTTTTTTTTTCTCTTTCATTCTTTTGCTTCTCAAGGCCAGAGACAGAACAGAGGCCACAAGCAGAGCTGCCAAAACACATATGCACGTTGGATGCTTTTGTCTAAAGACACTATGAAGTGCTAAAATATTAAATATGTCAAGCAGAAAGGTTTCCTCTGGTCTTCAGAGCTCTGCAAAGTGGCAATAAAAATGTAAAAGAAGAATGCTGAATAATCAAATGTGGTTTCTTTTTTTAAATGTAAATAGTAAAGGCTGAGGCCTGGATACTTCATGTTAAGAGCAGAGACAGCTCAAGGATTTTCAGCCCCATTCCTTCCTTGTGCTGGAGGGATCATTTTTAGGGATAAGGACTTGTAGGGTCCAACTAACAAAAATTGTGAGCATAAGGACGAAACATCCTGTATCAGAGGGGTTTTGGCACCATCCAATCCAGGCCCTGAAATTCAGAATAAGCTTAGCTTTGCACTCCCCCTGCCCAGCTCAGAGTTGTTCAGAGCCAGACTTTAGACTCGGGGCTGTTTTCCATCCTAATGATCTGCTCAGATCCTGACTTCTCCAGCAGGACTGCCAGTAAGGAGAGGTGCAGAGAGCAGGGTATTTGGAAAAGCAAACACTCTCCTCAGGTGAACTCAGCGGTGACCCCCGAACCCGACCCCAAAGGTCAGTAAACAGCCCCTGAGTGGCCGTGACAAACACTGCTGAGGGCTGCAAGGACAAGCTGGGACATAAAGTCCTCTCTCCCTCCCCAAACCTGCCGTGCTGCTCATCACCCCTGCTGCTGTTTAGCTCTTCAGACCACGCTTCCCCCTCCACCTCACAGCACCAGGGATGGGGCACTGCGAGACCCCAAAGGCTGGGGCTGCAGCAGAGCCCCTCAGCTGTGTTGGTGGCACTTGTGGTGTTGTTATTATTATTATAATTATTATTAATGTCTGCAAGTAAATACCAAGCAATTATGGTGTTCTCAAGTGACCTTCTGGAGCATGTGCTCGAGTCCGTGGAGCTCAGCCAAAGCTACTATTGTGGATTTCATGCCAAGGCTTGGGAGAACCCTGGCTCCCTCCCATTGTTTTCTTTGGCCAGGCTCTATGGATTCTCAGCCTGGCAAGAAAGCCCCGTTTTAAAAGTACTGGCAAACACCGTGCAGTTTGTCACAGCACGGCCCATGATTTAGGACCTTGATTTAGGCTCAACACTGGGCTCTTTTGTTCCGCGGCGTCGGGACATCGCTCGCGACTCCTGAACGTCAGGCGGCTCCGAGCGCCGCGTGCCCACGGTGCCAGGGAGGATTTTCCCCCCAAGTGTGCAATCCAGAGTGGGAATGGCTCAGGGGAATTGAAGCTGTAGGATGTGGTGTGTTGGATCAGCCTGTTTCGGACGGTCAGGATGGAGATGAGAGATCTCTGAAGTCAGGTCTTGGAGCATGGGGTTTATTGTGAAAGGGCGTGGGTATGAGGGACCTGCTGGGAGCTGCTGGATGCAGCCCGAAGCAGGGCAGAGCAAGAGGAGGAGAGAGAGTAGAAGAGGAGTGGAAAAGACAGAACAGAATAGAATGCAGAATGCAGAATGCTGTGGTTGCCATTTACAATACAATAAATCATCTTCTGTGCTGAATATTCTAATTTTCATTAACCAATCCAGAACGTGCTACAAATCCTACAACATTTACGTACAACCTATAAGAATCATCGCATTACCATACGGCGTTATATTTTAAACCCTAAAAACTACTTTTTGGACCCTCTGCCACGTTGGCAGGGTCTGCTCTGACCCTTGGACGTGTCTGCAAGCAGAGGGCTTTGTTTTGTCAAAGGGGGATTACCTTCAGTCGGCCAAACCATTGTTTTCCAGTTGTTGAGTAACTGGAGTTTGGTATCTCAAAGCTTGTCTTCATTTCAATCTCGCTTATAGTTTCCATATTCTCAGCATCTTTTGCCAGGTGATCATATTTATAAGGCTTTCCTATTTCATCTTCCCCGACAGAAGCAGCCTTATCCATCAGCTGCAGGCTCAGGTTAGTGCAAACGAAGCTTTCTGACACAACGGGTGCTTCGGTGATAAAACAAAATTGCCGCATACCTGGGTAAAGCCAGAGCTGGAGGAGAAGGATTTGCACTTTTCTTTCTTTTTTTGTTTAATAGAAACTCATTTTTATTTATGATTCGACCTCAGAAATAGAGGTGAAATTTGAAGGGATTAAAAAAAAAAAACCAAACCACCTCTCTGGCTCCACAAATCCTTCTTACAGGTCCCTCAGGCTTTGCTAGGACGTAGTTATAAGCAAAAAATGACTCTGCAAAAAACAGCCCTTTGGTAAAAACCAGCTCTTGCGCAATTTGTGTATTTTGGAAGCCATATTTGACCATTCTACTGGCTAAGGATACCCAAAACCAGACTCCTCCAAATCCTCTGTGCATGGGGAGGAGGGGGAAGAGGGCAAGCTGAATATTTAAAATCAAACCAGTGAAGGAGAAAAGCCTTCTTTTAGAAATAGAGTCAAAAAGCTCCAAATCTCTGTACCTTTGTGAGTGGCACTGCTGAAACTCAGCAGAAAAGTACAGCCCTCTCTGCTGCTCACAGATTGGAGTTAATAAACCAGCCAGCCCTGAAATAACTGCCACCTTTATCACTATCAAACTAATCAAGAATAATTGAATGCAATTAGTAAATCATGGGTAAAAATGTAAATGAGGCAGTAAACCAGCTAATTAATGACCATCCTGGATCATATCAGCAGTGACTGAGTTGGCAAATAACAGCAGAGATGAGGCTTAGGCTGGGGTCAGTTCCCACTAATACTGAGCCTAGAAAACCAAGGATGTGGTTGGTGATACCCCTTGGCCCCTGCAGCCAGTACAGATTCCTCTGGGGTCCAAAGAGACAAGGAAATGTTTCATTTCCTCCATTTATAGCCCACTGTACCCATTTTGCTACAGAAGGGGCTTCCAGCCCCCTCCCAGGAGAGCTTTGTTGGTTGTATTTCACAGTCTCTGTGTGACTGCAGAGAGGACTCGGAGTCTGGGCTGGGAGCTGAGAAGTGGTGCCACTCTAACACGTCTGACTGCATGAAATACTTTCAATTCCAGCTCTTACTGTCTCTTTAGTGCCTCAAAAGTGTAAGCGAAAAGCATCAGAGGAACTGCCTGTCTTTCTATATCGATAAAAGAGGGGAAAAGGAGAAATGTCACAAGAGACAAGCATGGCATGACCCATGCTAGATGGAGCCTTTTGGCATCAACGCTTGGTGATGTCCCCTCTGGTCTGTATCCCAGAGGTTTCTCTGGCCTTCTGGCTGGTGAGTTTGACCCAACAGAGACATTTCTTTTCTCCTTTTATGCACCTTGTCTAAGGAAGCATGGAAATCATCCTTGATTTGTGGTATAATGTTGGAAGTATGGGAATGTGACTGTACTCTGTTCATACCTAACCATGGTCATAATTCCATCTCGATCCTGTCTCTGGCACTTACCCAGAGCATTTCTAACTGAACCATATCAGTACAAGCCAATCCTGATCGAGACATGGCAAACAGATCCCTGAACAGCTTGGAAAGTCCCTCTTGTTACATTAGTGGGTGTTTTTCAATGTCTGTCAGAACATCCACGAGCATTGCAAGGTCCAAAAAATCACAGGATAAACCAGAGCCTGGAGATGGAAGGGATCTCCTTCCCAGTGCCTCAGCCTCAACACACTCATGGACACAGCTTAGGGCCTGAGGAGCTGCTGTGGTTTCTCACTCGGGCTCAAACCCTCCCACGGCTGTTCTCCAAACACACCTTGAGGTTCCCCTGTGACCAACTGCAAGTTGATAAAACAACCATGGATTAACAAGGGGAAGGGTCAACTCCCAGGCCCCCCAGCCCCGTGTCACAGCTCACTGGTGCAAATCCCAGTTAAGCTAAAGAAAACTAAACCCCGTGTCCGCACAAGCCCACTCTGATTGCTGTGTACACTTCACGCCCCTGCGATTTCTGGTCCCAAGTTCACACCCAAACAGGAAAGGGACAATCTGGTGCTTCAGGTGTGACTGAAATCTCACTCAGCTCCCCATGCTCATGAGAATTCCAGGCTGGATCTCACTGAACAGCTGACCTGACTTCAGTCTTGCCACACGAGGCCAAACCCTAACAGAAACCACCTGTGGTATTTCAATAACATTAAATCCGAGCTGAATTCAGCCTTGTACCTGACTCGCATCCAGCATCAATTTCCTTGGCCCACTTCAAGTCTCTCGCTGTCAACACTCCAGGGCTGAGAGTCATGGAAGAATGAGCTGCATTCTGTTAAACCTCATGGCCAGTGCTGCCAGCTGAAGTGTTATCCCTGCTCCCCACACCGAGGATGGGCTATGAAACAGAACAGTTTGTTTTCCAAACCTGATGCAAGGCTCCAGTTATTCAGCCTGCAGCTCCGACTGCGAGAGGGTTTCGCCAGCTCTGACAACATATGGATGTGGTCCATGGTGCTGGCTGTTTCCTATAGGATCTGGAAAGGTCTGAGGCATGACTCTGTCTTTCTGCTGCACTTGGAATTTGCTGTGATGCGCAGGAGGAGGAATTCCTGGGAAAGGCCAGGGCCTCTCCGAGGATGATCCCAGATGCTCCCTCTGTACACACCAGCTCGTGAGTGCACTATTCCAAGGTTTGTGCGTTCAGCCAGCACCTGGCTGGCTGCAAACTTCCCCCTGCTAGTGACAGAGTAGGAAAACTCATTCGTTGTTATCTCTTGTGGCCTTATTTATAGAACTCTCGTTAATCCCTCAGCTGCTCTGTGCTGAACAGCAACAGCCCTTGTGCCATGTGAGCATGTCAGACACACCACAGACCTGCCCAGAGGGGAAGATGTGTTGGGATATTTTAACCACAATATAGAGCTGCAGCCCCACCAGGCCTCACTGATTGTGGAATTTCAGCAGTAAACATTTAAACAGCCCACTGATACCCCATTTAAATGCATCATCTTTCCAGCCCCATCCTCCCCAGATCCTGCAAAGCCTGCAGATCTCTAGAGGTAAAATGACATGTAAGATGTCTTGGCATCTCCAGACTTTGGTTCTCCAGCAGCAGCAGGTCCTGCCAACATCACAAGGTGACCAAAAAATGAGGATTTGGACATGTGGTGTGGGTTCACCTCACCCATTTCGGTATAAACAAGCAGAAATGCAAATATTAGCCAGAATTGTTTATGATATGAACAGTGACCTGGCATCTGCCACTTCAGCACCTATTTCTGTCACAAGAGGTTTCCTTGTCTCTGTCTGCCACCAGCACAGAGGAATTTGCTTCACTTATTTGTATAAATGTGCCAAATAAAGTAAAAGTAGTTATGCTCACGTGTCCAAGTGAGGGAGGGCCAGCAGAGGTTCCTGAGGACAGGAAGCAACTCCATCCTTGCACAGGAAATATCCACTGAAATTAAGATTAAAAGAGCAAGAAGATGAATAGCAAATCAAAGGAGAACAGACTGCATTTTCCCCTCAAGGGCCTGATACCACAACCATTAAATCAATATCAAAATTTCCACTGCATTTAGAAAACAATTCAAATATTTCTGGAAAAAATATATTCTGTACAAAATGTCATTTGTGTCGAAAGAATGTTTGGACAAGGAACCAGTAACTGTTATTATTGGCAGTGTCAGAGAAACGAGGCCCCAGCTGTCCTTTCCTAGAAGGGTTAAACTTCTCCTATTATGAAACAAGAAAACAATCTCTGTAAAGAAAAATTTTCCAGCCAATGCCCATCCAAGACTCCAGGTCACCAGCAAATACATCCAAATACACAATAAGGTCATACGAAGAAATTCAGAGAACAGCCCTCTTTGTCTGGAATATTAAGTACTGGAACAAATAACAGCAACATCCTCATGAGTTTCTCACATTTTTCCCAGCACAGCTCTTCCATGCTGAGGGTTGCTTTCTTTTTCCTATCGCTCTGTGTGGATTTTTCTCTCTCGTCATTTGTCTCCCCTCCATTCCAAGTGAAGCAAGGAATGTGTCTTCTCCTGGAGTCACCTATGACACTGCAGATCCCTGGAGCTGGCCCAACTAGAAGACTTTTTTGTGTATTTGTTAGATTTGGGGTCTCTTTCCAATGAATAAAACACTCAAATAACCCTCCCCTCATTTCTCTTCTTGGTTTCCTACAATGCTCGTGCCACCAGGTCTCATCTTCTCTGCTCTTCCTTGGTCTTTTCCTTCTCAGAACATTTGTCACCCCAAGATTTTCAGCAGTGATTGCTACAATTTCTTACCCAACCCTAACCCCAGCACTTCTCTTTATCCTGTGTAATTATTTCTGACAAATAGTGTCTCCAGGTCGGGACCTTGCAGAGGGGGAAAAATCCTTCAAGGGTTGTTTTTGCAATAATAATTTTAGGCAGAGGGGTCTTAAAAGCTTCACAGGCTTTTAACAAAGGTTTTATGTGTTGTATGGTAAGATAAAGGGAAAATTGAACTCCAAATGTTTGTATCCACAGAATTTCTTAATTTTACTTCTCTGATTCTGCTTTAAGTGGTATAAATATAAAGGAGAGTCAGAACCTATTGAACCGAGGTCTATTTTCTCAGTCCCCACATTATTCAAGATGTGAGCTCTAAAGAATTCCTTCTGTTCTCTCCTCTCTCAGTTTCCACATTTTGGACAAGTTTTCAAGCAAAAGATCAAGCACTATCTGCTTTCAAAGTGCCCCTAATGAGGTAATTACCGGGAGCATAAAACACACACATTTATTGTAACTGAAGCCACCACAGGCCGGGGCCAGGCAGCACTCAGAGTTCCTCCCCTGGCAGCTCAGAGATGTCCTGCCCCGTTCAAATCTTTTTTTTTTCTGTAAAGGAGTAAGACATCTCCAGTGTCCATCACGCTGGAGTTACCCTGCTGACCCCTCCTTGAACAAACTTTGCAAACCACGAGCACCCACATCTGAGCAGAGAGCGAGATTAAACACAGTTGTTTGCAGAGCTCTTTCCTGCAGAAGTGCTCGAAGTTCTCTTCCAAAAAACCTCCCTCCCCATCCCACAGACATCCTGTCCTGGGTCAGGAGCTCACCACCGGCCGGAGCTCAGCCCACGCCAGGGACAGGAGGAACTTTTTGTTCCTTCAGCAGCTCCTGGGAGCCAGACCTCCCATTGCTCCCCACAGCCACAGCTCCAACCTGCCATTCCTGGGCTCAATCCTCTCAATCTCAGCAGCTCCCCACACCCTTCATTTTGGGTCGTGGTTGAGTGAGATTATCCAGCCCTTGGTAGCAGCAAAGTGCCCTCCTAAGAGCTGCCCAGCTTCTGCCCACCAGGGTGGGGGTCTCTGCCACTGATTGGGAACAGAATTGGGCAAAATCCTTTGGGGGAAGGAAAATAAAACTGGCAGCAGCAGTTTGGATGGATGGAAATTCCTTCCAGTGCCTGAAGGAGCTACAGGAAACATGGAGAGAGATTATTTGTAAGAAACTAGAGTGAGAGGACAAGGCTTCAAACTGAAAATAAGTAGGTTTAGATTGGATATTAGGAAGGAATTGTTCCCTGTGAGGGTGGGGAGGCCCTGGCACAGGGTGCCCAGAGAAGCTGTGGCTGCCCCTGGATCCCTGGCAGTGCCCAAGGCCAGGTTGGACAGGGCTTGGAGCAGCCTGGGACAGTGGGAGGTGTCCCTGCCCATGGGGTAGAACAAGTTGATCTTTAAGGTCCCTTCCAACCCAGGCGATTCCATGATTCTATATTAGTTCTAGCAAATTTTTTCTATTGAAAAGTATACATCCCAAAGTGGAAAAAAAAAACAAAACCAAAAGAAAAAAAAGCCCCAAACATGTGAGTTAAACATCTTTTTTTTTTTTTTTGACCTGAAGTGATTTCAATTCTGAGTTAGTTTGGATTTTTTTATCCTGCCTGCTTAATTTAAAACCAAGACTTTTCTTCTGAATTTTCAGATCAGCTAAGCAAAGCTGAAAAATTTATCAGAAGCACAAGTCTGGTTGTGAATTATCTGATGTTCTTGCATGAAAGGCTTGTGCAATTATTTGGACATTTTTATTTTCACCTAGAATTTCAGTTCCCAAAGGAAGGGAAAGTTGAGATTTATAGTTCATTCATGTCCCCAGGAACCAACCTAAAACTGTGAAAGCAAGTGTCCTTAAATGATTTCTTGCTATTCTACAGTTACAATTAGCTCAGATCGTAATGTTGGCTTTGCTTGGGCTTAGCTTCAAGACTAACATTAAACTGTACTGCTGCATAATCCTGTGGCTGATACCTGAGTCATAATGTGAGCTAATAGGTCAACCTTGGCTTTTGGTAAGTCATAAAATGGAAAAAAAACCCTCAGTTATAAGAGCTTTAGAATTCTTACTAGACAGCACGCAGTAATTCTTGTTCCTGAGTCATACTGCAAAAGCTTTTTATAATATCTTGCATTTGCTCTCAGAGCAAGTGATCACACTGCTGTGCTCTTCCCCAGCCATCCAAAAAAGATATTTGAGGCTCTGTGTGCCAGGAGGGATGAATGTGCTGCAGGGAGCACTCCCACGGGCAGCACGTGCCGGGACTGCAAATCCTGCCGTGCCGGAGGAGAATCTGCAGCTCCACATGGGAGTCCAGGGCAGGATACGCCACCACGTGCTCCATTCACTGGGGCTGCAGGCAGCGATTCTGGTTACCTTTTAGGGTAAATGCACCACTGACATCGGGGAGAGGGTTCAAAAAGCACTCAGGGAACCTCTGCGCTCACAGCCCCGGCGGCCGGGGGCAAACAGAACCAACTCTTGCAGCTGCCCAAAGGACAGGACCCTTCAAAGCCATCTCACTCTCAGACACACCCAGAGTGTGCCCTGCTGTTCTGTTAAAGTTCCTTTTTGGGATGGGACTCAATCCATAACCAGGAATATTTGCCTTCCCAGGGTATCTGGCTGGTTCTTAAAGAAGCAAGTGCAGTATTAGGAGCAGAATGCCAACCTTTTCTTGAGTCGTTTTTTGTCCCTTTTCGCTACGAGTTGAAAAGATTCAATATTTTTAAAGATAATATAAAATGACCCAGCAGAAAGCCAGGCCCTCACATGGTAGCAAGATTGGTGGAACACATCCTGTGGCTTTGGAAGGCATCAGCTCAACGCTGCTCCTGCAGCCTTTCCCTGGCGACCACTCTGGAATAAGGGTTGGGAGATTCCCTGCTCCACGTGGGGCACATCTCACAACAAATCTGGCAAACACCTGTCCCAAGGAGGAGGAATCAATCAGTGTCTTGCAAAGGAGGAAGGTTGGAAGATCCAGTGTTGCACATTTTGAGGACTATCCAAATTCCAGAGGTGTCGTTGCTCGCTGTGGTCCTGCTGCTCCTGGGCATTCTCTGCCGTGGGGGTTCACAGGGGAATTGCCATCATTCTTGCCAATAACTCAACCCGTGGGGCAGGGAGGGAGCTGATAATTGAACCAGATTCCCCATTATTCAGGCACTCTGGAATAAGGGCTGGGAGATTCCCTGCTCCACGTGGGGCACATCTCACAACAAATCTGGCAAACACCTGTCCCAAGGAGGAGGAATCGATCAGTGTCTTGCAGAGAGTGCAGGTTGGAAGATCCAGTGTTGCATATTTTGAGTGTTATCCAAATTCCAGAGGTGTCCTTGCTCGCTGTGATCCTGCTGCTCCCGGGCATTCTCTGCCGTGGGGGTTCACAGGGGAATTGCCATCATTCTTACCAATAACTCAACCCGTGGGGCAGGGAGGGAGCTGGTAATTGAACCAGATTCCCCATTATTCAGCATTTCCTATTCTCTCACCTTAAAAAAAACAAACAAAAAAACCCCAAAACCCCTCAGTCATCTTATCTTGGAGCACAGACAATGACCAGCAAATCTGCAAGAACAATTCCAGGGCTGAAATCTGTATCAACCATCTGTCATTAATAACAGCTCCGTGACCCTCAGAGGGAAAACATATCAAATCCACCTTCCTATTTCGGCACCTGGGTAACACAATTTGCTTTTTAGAACCAGTCAATATGCAACAGTCCTCATGGCAGTCAACACGGGCAGGAGATAAAGAACATTGTTTGGACAGATAAGAAGCAAAATAAAAAGTGATCTTTGCTACATCTGCCTTCACCAGGCTGGAATGATTTTCTTTCTCACATCCACACCAGAGGAAAGGCAGAGCCAGCAGCAGGGAAACAGCCAGGACACAGCATCCTAAAGAAAAAAAAAATCCCTCACGATTACTCTGTCGTATTCCTGGAGGCAAAGGTGGATGCAGAGACAAGGTGTGCATAAAACCTCCTCATTTCCCCGCAGCTGGGGTTTATTATCAGCTTCGGATATCTGCACTGCTCTAAACTTTCCATTTAACAGATATATTCCTAGTAACCACTTCTGAACTAATAACATTTAAAGGCAGGATATGGGCAGCCTGCAGCTACGGCTGCTGTGGAAGCAGATCTTGCAGGCCTGACTCATTGCAATAATGGCTTTGCTATCAGCTTCTTAATTATGATGGAAATTACTGGAGCAAATTACCATAAAGCTTTAGGAACATTCAGTCCATTCTGGCCCTTCCAGGTCTGTTGCAATACATATTTGCTTTTTCTTCATAAATGTTAAAATGCCTGCTTTTTTTTTTTTTTTTTAAATCGGTCTTCTCCTTCTCTTGGGAACATGGGAAAAGAAAAAAACTTCACCGTGGCAAGGTCCCAAGAAAACAGGTGGCTTCATGCGTAAACAATGATAATTGGGAAAGAGGTGATAGAAATTCCAGCCTGCCCACTTCCAAGTCCAGCACACAAGTTCTCCACAGCTTATGAGGTTGCGTCAGGCAGAAAGGGGTTGACCACTCCACCAAATCCCAGCTCAAAATCCTTACCAGGCCTAGAACCCACTTTTGGACCTTTCTCCATGCAGATTTGATAGCAAATTTCTCCACAAATCCACAGTCACACGCTCACTTGGAGGAAAAAAGGGAGAACAACACTGGCTGAAGGAATCAATTCTTTGCACCAATGCAGCCATTACAGCCTGACCCAGGGATGCAAAGCCTTACACGGATGTATTTGTTTGCAAATCACAACTTCTGGGAAAGATAAGAGCCTGCACAAAACCTAACAATTCCCTGGGACAGAGCTGCAGCACTATCAGTTTACCTTGATGCCTTTGTTCCTGCAAATGAAGTTTTAAAGGAGCCTGGGTGTTGAAAAATTACTATTTCTCTGCTTTCAGAGAACTACCATTACAAGATAAGTCAGAACAAATTCGAGGCATCAGTCCATTTTCAGTGGGGAATTCCTTCATGTTGGATTAACCAAGATTTTCTCCATTTGCTGAAGTTCTGTCTGCTCGTGTTGTCTCTGTACGAGTTCCAGTGAGCTCCACTGGAATTAACGTCCTGATAGGGTCACGCCAGGGGAGCCTCCTCTGAGATAAACCAGATTCCCACTGGCACTTAGTGGTTCTTAATGGTGCATTTCCCTCTTTCTTTCGGCTGAGGGAAGAGGGGCTTTAGGACCAGCAGCTTCTCACGTGAGCTCGTGTGGTGTGCTCAGGCACCGTGGCTTTTTTTGTCCCACAGACGAGCACTTCCCCCTGTGTTCTTGGGAACACCGTGTTCCTTCCCATGCTCCCACCAGGAGGACGGCGAGGGGCTGGCCCCGAGGGGTGAGAATGGAAATGCCTCGGTAATGAACCCATCTGGTGATGTCCTCGCCGGCCTGGCTCGCGGTGCCAAGGAGCCCAGCGGGGGTCCCCCGCTCTTTAAAGCCAACATATGCACAAAACCCACGGATTTCACTTTCCCTGCGATTTCCACCCCACTCCCCTGCTGCTCGTGTTTTAAATACTTTCCCTGAAAATACTTCTCTGCAGGGATGGCTGCTGAGCACATCTCCGACTTCGCTGCTACGCAAGCTGCAGGCCTGACCTTTCCAAGGGAGGAGAGTCCCAAACGGAGCCAAGCACTCGGCAGGACAGGTCCCACACTTCCAAACCAGCGCAATGGATATTAATGGATATCAAGGCAAGCCCCATGCTCTATAGAGGCCAGGATCTGCTCTCTGGTCCTGGAGCTGAGTGATAGGGAAGAATTCGTGTCCTGTCTTGGGCCGTGCTACCTCCAGCCACACCTGGACATCATCCAGCACAGCAATAACTGGCTCAGGCCATCAATTTGACCCCAGGGTGGCTACCACTAAAAAGTCAGTGGTGTGGCAGCCCCAGCCCTCCAGGCTGTGCTCTTTTCAGTCCACCAGCACAGGAGACTCTCAGGACATCAGCTGGCCCAGCCATCTCCTGCAGAAAAAGCTCCTGGCTTCCAGAGCCTGGAAGTGAGGCACCAGCACCTTCATCCACACCCAGACTCTGCAGCACAGATCCATCAGTGTACCCAGGTGGGCAAGGAGGCCAGTGGGCTGTGTCAAAAATTATGTGGCCAGCAGGAGCAGGGCAGTGATTGTCCCTCTCTGTTTGTCACTGGTGAGGCCCCTCAAGGGCTGTGTCCAGTTTTGGGACACTCAGTGCAAGAGAGACCTTGAGGGGCTGGAGCATGTCCAGGGAAGGGAACGGAGCTGAGGAAGGGGCTGGAGCCCCAGGAGAGGCTGAGGGAGCTGGGAAAGGGGCTCAGCCTGGAGAAAAGGAGGTTCAGGGGGGACCTTGTGGCTCTGCACAACTCCCTGACAGGAGGGGGCAGCCGGGGGGGGCGGGCTCTGCTCCCAGGGAACAGGGACAGGAGGAGAGGGAACGGCCTCAGGCTGGGCCAGGGGAGGCTCAGGGTGGACATCAGCAGGAATTTCCCCATGGAAAGGGTGCTCAGGCCTTGGCAGGGGCTGCCTAGGGAGGTTTGGAGTGCCCATCCCTGGAGGTGTCCAAGGAAGGGCTGGAGGTGGCACTCAGTGCTCTGGGCTGGGCACAAGGTGGGGATGGGGCACAGCGTGGACTCGACGACCTTGAAGGACTTTTCCAACCTCATTGATCCTGGGATTCCATCACCCCTCGTAGATGAACCATTGGCTCTTTGCCACCTCCTGACAGAGAGAACCACAACTGGCAACCAAGAGAACAGAGTCTGGAAGGGACAGGAGCCACCCCAACCTGTGCCAGGGGACAGACACCGACCCGAGCCTTCTGCTGGAGGATTTTAAGGATGTGACCAGCAAATAAAATTAATGGGACACGCGGCACCTTCGGCCCCACTGGCCCAGAGGCCTCCCAAAGCTCAAAAGTGCCCTCCTCTGGCTGATTCCGACAGACTCCTCCGTGATTGCTGGGATTACACTTTCTGGGGGAAGGGAGGATTAAAAATGAGCCGCAAAGTGATCACTGGAAACCTAATTATTCTTCAGGAAGAAGTTTTTCAGGACGGTTTGAGATGGGCCAGCTGCGCCATGGGTCCCATCCCAGCCCATGGGAGGGAAGCAGCTCAGAGCTGCAGGGAGCAGCTTCCCTGGGATGGATCCTCAGCCAGGGATTGTGGTTCAGGTCAGGTTGTGGTTCTGAAACCTCGTGTTTTATGGCTCTCCACGTAGATCTTGAAAAAAAAAAAAAAACCCTCGGCTTTGAGAAGCGAGCTCTGAATTGCAGAACACGATTTTCTGGCTCACAGATTTCCATACTGCTAAGTCATCTTTGGACTTCTGTCTGCAAGCAGTTGCCTGACATATCCCAGATGACTATTTTAGGAAAAGGCAAATCATGCCCTAGAAATGCCTGTTTGCTCTGTGCTGACTGTAAAGGCAGTCTAGACGAGCACAGATGGAGATCTCTGTATTTGGTCAGGTGAATCACACCCCCACAGACTCAGGGTTTCAAAATTTCACCCTTCATCCAAGCTCAAAAGTTGCTTTACTGGCTAAAGTTGTTCATGATGGAAACTATCCTTGGATATCTTGGGAATCACTGACTTATCTCTCTCACTGCATTATTCCACTGAGGTATGTCAGAGCATTTTTTGTAATTTTTTTCCCATTTCGTTTTAATATCGTGGGGAAGTTCTCTACTTTCCATAGAAGATAATTCCGTAGACTAGGAAAACTCAGATTTATTCTCTTCCTCATCTTCCCTTATGGCATATCTTGGGTATTTCCTAGAGACGATGTGTTTGCATTTAAAGATATTCAATGTACAATCAACATTTCTGCTTATGTACCTTATAAAGTTCTTTAATTAAATAAATGCATTTTTTAAGTAAATCAGTCTGGAATCTCATTACTCAGTTCAATCTTCTTGTGCCCTGTTTTTCAAGTGAGCCTCAAGATTAGCTGATGTCAGTAAGGAGCTGATAGAACTACAATTAATAAGCCATTCTCCATATATTTAAGAATGTTCACATTTGTTTAGAAAGAATGAAATACAGTTTTGTAAATCAATGAAATTATACGTACAAGCAAACCTCAGACAGCTCTCAACAGGATTTTTACATGTCATCAACCTGATCTGCATCACTTGGACAAAAGCATCACCAACTGCTTTTGTCTTTCAGAACTGAACCAATTCAAGGCAATTACCAGGAGGCTGCTGCAGAAAGGTGAAATTCCTTGGGCAGGGGTTCATTTGGAAAGCCCTGGAATATTCTTATGGTGTTTCTACAGCACTTTTATGATTTGGAAGGACACCCTGTAGGGGCAACACTACCTTTTTAGGGTGTATGTTTACAGCAGGAGTTAAGGCCAAGTTGCCCAAGGCTTCTCTGTATTTAACACGTGCCCCATCACACATTTGGGATTTAAGGTCCCCTCCAGTTTGACAACAGCCCTCCCATCGCCATCAACCTGGCTAAAAACCCCTCCCAAACACGTTGATTTCAGATTTTTTCCCCCTGATAATTCTCCTCTCCACGTGGCAGGGAGTAGCCCTGGCTTTGCCTGGCAGCCCTGGCATGATGTGCAAACCACCCAAGATGTTTGCTTCCCTTCCCAGCAGTCAGGACAGGGTATATTTGAGCTTCTTGGAACACGCCAGGCTTTGGGGTTTCTTCTCGCTGCTAAGTGAGCTTCCTCTCTTTGATTTGTGCACCAAGCCACGGGTGACAGAAATACTCTTCATTTTTCACTGACGTGGGCAGCTCCTCTCTCAGATGTAATTGCAGGAGTCTGCCTGGCCGGCTCAGACAGGCCACTTTGTTCCCTCTGTGGCCCTGCCCACACCCATCCTCCCGAGTTTGGGACCTGGCTTGGCCTTTTCCAAACAGCCTGCTTAAGGATTTATTAAATCTAGGCCCTCCTTTTTAAAAAAAAAAAAAAGAATATATAAGGGATTATAAAAAATCAACTGCCTGGCTTTGGTTTTTTCCAGTTTGGTGATATTAGAGCTGCATCACCCAGCCTCCAGTCCCTGACTGTCTGAAGCTGTCTGGGTGTAACTGATGCTCCAGCTTGGCCTGGAGGCTCTGTTGCCCCTGGCTACTGCAGAGCAGGATAAAAGCCAATTATAGTCCAGAAACTTCAAATCTTCTTGCCTTGCCATTAACACTGGGAGCTTTCTTATTATGAAACATTTTTAAGACAGCACCATCGAAAAGCCAAGAGTGAGGCTCTCTGGACACTAAAAATCCACAGGGAGGTAACAGGCACTGCCTAGCTTGGAATTTTTTTATATGAAATTTAATAAAAAAAGACAAACAGGGCAAGCAAAGAGTGTTCTAGGTCTAATTTTGAGATTATGTGAACTAATTGTGAACTCTCCTCCCTGTAAGTCTCTTGAACAGCTGCTATGGGAGATACCTCTGCACTTCTGATGGTCTGGAAAGGGTAATAATAATTAAAGCACATTTTAAATAGAAGATAAAAGTATATTTCTCAGAACTTCTACCAAGAAATAGGGTGGTTTGGCTTGGCAAAATGGGGTAAAAAATTGGAATATTATGCCAATATCACAAGATCTCCCTTTCTCTAGACATATAAAATCTTTGATTTTTACAGTTTAACACACAACCATCCTCTTTCAAATCCTGCTTGCAATAGTTTCTCAAAATCAGGACTCAGCTTCTTCTATTCCAGTCATTTTTCACTGCAGCCAAGACTACAAAAAGACTTTAACACTTCCCAAGTTCAGAATTACTTTAATCAGAGAACTTGAAAGAGCTGTGCAAACGTTTATTAACACTTGCAACAGCTCCCCAAGTCTGTTCTAGGGGCTTCTCATTTTATCCCCAACGTACAGACAGGGTAACTAAGGTAACAGCAGGCAAAAAGGATTTGACTTCCCACTTCCAAGCTGGAGTGTGTTAACTATTAGATAATTATTCTTCTCCTGAGAGCAGTTTAAAGCTGTAACGTACAAATATTGAGTATTTGTGCTCAAGTGCCACTCTCAGCTCTCCCTCAGAGGTGGCTGCATCAGGCTGGTGTCACACAGGATTTGGGGGCTGTTTGAGGAGTTTTTCCAGGGGTTTTGGCTGCCAGGATGGGGCAATCCAGGCTGGAAGCATCAAATATTGAGTATTTGTGCTCAAGTGCCACTCTCAGAGCTCTCCCTCAGAGGTGGCTGCATCAGACTGGTTTCAGGATTTGGGGGCTGTTTGAGGAGTTTTTCCAGGGGTTTTGGCTGCCAGGATGGGGCAATCCAGGCTGGAAGCATCACTTCAGACCCTGTAGGGGAGCAGCTTTGGGGTCCCAGCACTAAAATCCCTTCAGTGCTCACTCCCCCTGAGCAGGGCACAGAGAGCTGGCTCCAGGGTCCCTGTCCCCCTCCCCAGTGTCCCCAAAAACCCACAGCAAAGGGCTTTTCTCGGCAGAGGGTGGCCAGAGGGGCAGCCCCACCCCAGGGTCAGCCCCTGCCCTCTCTGCCACGTTTGGGGCACATTTTTCTGTCAATGAAGAGAGCTGCAAAAAAACCCCAAACTGTGCACCTTTTCCAGGCTGGGAAAACATCCTGAAGCACTGCCTCCCTCCCACCCCATTACTAATCCCTGGAAACAGCTGTTCCCTCTTTTCCTTTTTCCCTTGTTTTTTTCATTACTCTCTAACACCATTCTGATCAGCTGTTCCTGGCAAAGGCAGAATAAGAGAAGGAGAATCCTATATCCCACTCCACTAATCCATAGGATTCTTCAGCTCCCTAGAAACTGATCTGAAACACCTTAAACTCATCTCATAATTTGCAACATTCAGACTGCCTGGTACTCAAATTCACACCAGAACTTGAGAAAAAAAAAGACAAACTGTTTTCCATTTCCAGTCCTCTGACCCATCCAGGTCTCTTGAACAACAGCTCATGAAGTAATAGGTTCAGATTTTGCCAGTACCTACCAGGGTAGATCAACCTAGAACAGCTTGAAGCTATTAAAGTGGTTCTATATATTTCTGTGAACACATGTATCATAAAGTCAAAATGATGAAGTGCCTGGTAGAGATGGATTTTGAAAACAGTCGAGAACTGTTTGTTCCCAGCCCTGGAGGAGTTAGGGATCCCTGAGATGAACCATAGCTGCCAAATGATTCTAGTGCTCAGGGGAGCCTTTAATCTTCATCTCCTTCAAGACTCAGGCAGAGATGAAAGTCCGTTTTGGTTATCAGCAAAACCTTCAAAGCTGAAGGTGATGCAACTCATGTACTGTTTAAAAATAAAATAATAAAATAAAAAACACCACACAGATGGCAAAATAAATGCAGAAAGGAAGAGCCAGCTGTGAGTTTGTGTGTGGACAGGCCAGCTCCTCCACTGCTCACACTGAGACCAGTTTATGCAAGCTGAAAGCCTGACTCTGGAAGTGGGGTGGGTTTTTTACTTGGTTGGAAACATTGCAGTTGTTGTTCAGGGGGGTTTATTTGATTTTTTTGGGGGGTGGTGTTTTGGAAGGGCTTTTTTGTTGTTTTGTTTGTTGTTTTGGTTTTTTTTTTAAGATGATGATAAAGCTGTTCAGGGATATTTTTTCCTACACCCATTCTCTTCCACCCCAGATCTGCTCCCATAAAGATGAGCAGAACCCATAAAATCAGAGAATTATTTGGGTTGGGACCTCCAAGACCATCCCATTCCACCCCCCTGCCATGGGCAGGGACACCTTCCACTATCCCAGGGTGCTCCAACCTGGCCTTGGACACTTCCAGGGATGGAAAAAGCCAAGCAGCTTCTCTGGATGAATACCTCCATCAGAGCAGCACCACTGGTGGCAGCTGTGATATAAAACTGCAAAACAACCCTGCTATGAGCAAATAACAAACACATCCAAGCCATAAATACAGCCCAGTTCTCAGTTTTGATTAGGCAGGACTCAGGTGGTTAGAGGTGAGCATTAAAACAAAACCCCTCATGTCACCAAGCCAAACAGCTTCCCAAATATCACTTCACCTCCTTCTGGGTCTGGCAGGAATTGTTTATTGATGGTCAACCCTCAATCTTTTGTACCTTGACAGCCTTTTGCACGTGAGAACAGAAGAGTAGGGTTTGTTTCCGAGTGGATGAAGGAATGTGGCAATTTTTGAGTGATTGGAACAAAAAAAGTAAAAACCTGAGTTTGACCAGCAGGCCTTGCAGACAGGGGGCACTCAGAAATTAAAAAGGGAGCAGAGCTGCTGAGGGTCTTCTGCTTCTTTGTTGGGTTTTGAGGGGTTTTGCACTGAACAAGGAACAGGTGTTCAGCTATTTCATAGCCAGGAGCATCATTGCAGTCAGAGATGCCTCTCCAGCATCAAGGGTTTTCCAGGAACACATTTGCACTCATTAGCAGTTTTTGCCACAATGGAACAAGTCAGCACAAGCTTGGGGTGCTGGCACAAACACAGACTTGGTTGCTGTCCAGGAAAGCACACCAAGTTGGTTTGAATGAGGGAAAGGGAGCTACAGCAGAACAAAGCATCCTCTGGGTACCTTCAGCTAATCATGGGGAAAAAAAAAGGTAGAGGAAAAGGGAAACAAAAGTAATTGTGTGTTGCCTTGCGTGTCCAAATCTCATCATTCAAGACACTTTGCCAGGCCTGGTGCTCACACTCACACCTCAGACTTGCCTCTTCAAGCACTGGGACTGTGGATATACCCCAGGTACCTCTCCAGAAAATGCACCTAATTAGCTTTTTGCACAGATCTCCTCATGTGCCCAGACTTAGAGCCCTTGTGCTTGCAAACAATCCTCCAGTTGTGCACCCCACACTGCTTCAATCTCTGGGCCTGCGTTTCCACAGGTTTTGACATTTATTCAATAACACCATGCTTTGTACTGAGCCAGCAGTTCGCTTTTTCAGGAAAAAACAATCCCTTTTCAATGCACATCCAAAGGCATTGCCTTATACCACTCCTCAGACACAGCACGCTGGTTTAACTAGGTTCTAACTCATTTTGTTTAGGCATTAACTCATTACATCTGCAAATCTGATCTCTGGCAGTAATTGCTCTCTAACAGCCACTGTCTGGCCTCCCTCAGCTCTGCATCTCCTCAGCAGCAGCCTCACGGGAGAGGCTCTGCTCCTGATGGACATCAAACCCAAACCTGTCTGTCCTGCCAAGAGGCAGCTTCTGCCCACCTCTGCCAGCCAGCAGCCAGGCCAGGAGCTACGGCACAGAGAGAAACATCAGAAGCAACCAGACTTTCTGGAACAATTCTCAAAGAAGGGGTTGCAGCACCCTGTGTTTTGGATAAATGAATACACGAGTTACTGGTCAAGCATTAACTCCACATTACTCCCATTTTCCATCTGCCTCTGAGCTTCACCTCAGCGATGCAGACAACAGACACATCTTTCACCTCCCTCAGCCTTTGGGGACATAGTTTGCTCTTCCCGTTTCCTCAGGAATCCCAAACCCTGACAGCAGGAAACAGCAGATTTATCCCAAAAGCTTGTGTGTCCAAGAAAGCACCTTGTTTGCATTCTCATCGCTGTGGTGAGGGCAAATCCAAAGGTCTTGTGCAGCCCCTGTGAGGAGCCAGGGAAGGGTGTGGAGAAGTTTTTGTGCTCTGAACTACAATTTTGGTGAGGCAGGAGGCACAGAACAGCCCCAGCTGCAAACCATGAAGGCAAGAAGGAAATATCTCCCTCAGGAGCTCAACAGCTTCCTGCAAAGAGCTGTGATGAGGGAAAAGCAGCGACACATCCGTGCCACGGTTTAGAAAAACCTCCAGGATAAAAAACACCAGGATCCCGACTAAAAATGCCACAGCCACATGGATAAGACACAAAGGTGTAAGTCAGCTCCAATTTGTTCAAAACCTTTCAACACATCAACGTGGTACCAGCAGGGTTTGTGCCAGGGCAAACACCACCTGCCTGCACCGCTCCAACTTCCTGCCATGAAAGGAGTGTTCTCCATCCCCCTGCTACCAGCATAAATCTGAAATAAAGTGACAAAACAGAGAGTCACGGGATCACTGAGGTTGGAAAGGACCTCCAAGATCATCGAGTCCAACCTGTGACCAATCCCCACCTTGTCACCAGACCAGAGCACTGAGTGCCACCTCCAGTTGTTTCTTAATCCTGTATGGATCCTGCATCTTGTGTTCAACAGCAAAGCAACTGCATTCCCAACCCTGACCTACACCAATTTACTCTCTCTGGATGCACAGGTTTGTTACTGTACAACCACAACCTGGAGATGTATTTATACAACCTCTTTTCCAGGAAAAAAAAATCAAATTTGAGAAGTTCCTACTTCCCTGCCTGACCCAGGTCTCCCGTTCCCATCCCTACACCTCGATTTGCCTCCTGTTTCCAGCTGCTGATGCAACTGGTTGTGGGGCTCAGTGATAAACTGGCTCAGGGAAAATTCTTTTGAGCAGCAGTCAGGTTGGGTTTTTTTAATTTTGGATGATTTCATGTCTCCACGAAGAGCTGCCTCAGCACAACTGGGGGGCAATGAGCTGCGTGGGACAGTGCCAAGAGCAAGTGGCCAAACGTGGGGGCAAAACTAAATTGCCTCTGCTGCTGGGGAAAACATTCATGTAACTGCTCCTCCAGAGCAGCTTCCAACCTCCGGAGCAAGTGATCAGCATAGCATTTGCATTTGAATCGAGGGAAAAATCCCCAAGGAGCATGTCTAGGCAGGTGGCTGTCTGGAGTTGGTCAGAGGTGGGATGGAAGGAGGGCATTCTGCATGAAAATTGGGTAAACAGTTCCCGGGGCTGCTCCACACTACAAGGATTTTAGGTTGTTTCCAAAACTTTTGCCTATCTAGCCGTAGCTTTGCCTTAAGCTTTAATAAATAAATCTTCCCTTTGCCTCACCATGAAAGCTCTCTTGGGTCATGGGACCGGGCTCTGCGCAATGGAAAAGCTCATCCAGCTAATTAATTACTGCTCCTGCCTCCCTCAGCATCAGAGCACGGATCCTTTGGCTCCAGCTCCACGGCCTAATAGGAAGGCATTTTTAATTACAGCTGGGCACTGCATCCTCCCTTTGCAGTCCCTGAGCCGGGTCCACGGCGGGGAATTTTCCCTGCTGGAGCTCGTGGGAAATCCATGGGAGCCACAAGCGTGGGAAACCTGGATCCCACCTGGGCTCTGCATCTCGCCCAGGGTGCTGAACACATCCCTGCTGCCAGCCAAGCCTGCCTAAGCCCGGCCTGCATCTGGGTTTTTATTTGCCTGCCTGGTTCAGGGGGGAAGAGGGGTGAGGAAGGTGGTGGGGATGGCAGCAGCGTTACCACATCTGCTCATTAGAATCATTAACACGGCGTGCTAAATGAATCATTAGGCATTGCAGCAGATCCACACATGCTTTGCTGCTCAAAGCTCCCCGACTCCAGCCCCTGCTCTCTGTACAAATGCCCGGCGATTGTTTCAAGCAGCCGTGCCCATTCCCAATGTTTGGAAGGACTGAGACTCCTTCCAAAAAAAAAAAAAAATTGCTAAACAGATGAAGCTCTGCTGAAGGAACAGATCTGTTTATGGAACATACTTTTCTTTTCACTAGACCAAGTATTTTCAGCCCTCTCAAGTAAATATGTACATTAAAATCTCCCTAACTGGCTAAATGAGAAGGAAGAAATAGCAAATGGGAAATTAGATAACAAGGAGCAACTACAATAAAAAGGTGCATTTTGAAATGTTTTATTGCGTGTGCTTTTGAGGCTAAATCTGAGAGCAATTTAAAAAAAAATTCAAATATCAAAGACTGAGTAAATCGTTCCACAAGAAACTGAACAAATATGTGAGGGAAAGGGATTATTATATTTAAAAAAATAAATAAGCCCTCAGCCTGTATTATTACAACCTAAATGTTGTCTTAGCCTGGAATATAAGAATCTGAAAACAGATCTAACTAGGCAAATAAAGCAATACTGACTTGTTTGTTTTTATTACCCAAGCTAAAATTTAAAAAACTAATAATAATATAAATCTTTTTTTTTTTTTTCCAAATTCTATTGTTCTTATTACTCAAGCAGCTATTTCCACAGTCATATGCTCGCAAGAGTACCTGGCAGCGGTTTCAAGAAGTTATCTGAGTATTACAAAACAGCTTTACAACAGCAGACAAAACCACTCCATTCAACGCTCCTGCACTGATCCCCTCTTGGCTCCCGTTCCACCCCAGCCCCTCTGGAACAGCCCTCCCCATATCACAAGGCTGCTGAGATCACGCCAGCCCAATCTAAACCCCAGGAAATCACAATAGGATTAAAAAATCCCCAGGACAGGAGCCAGCCAGCAGTTTTTTCCATGGACACTAATAAAAGCAGGATAAACACGCCGCTGAAAGCTCCCAACCTTTACTCAGGTGTGGAGGGCTGCACTGTGGCTTTGCCTGTGTTTGCACACACTCAGCAGGCTCAGCCTGGAATTCTGAGCAGCAAGGAATGCTGCAAGTCACAGTTGGCTGCTTGGATTCAGCTCTGGTGCAGGAGCAGGCTCAGGATTATTTATCCTAGCTTCCCAAGCCTTGGGTTTATTCTGATTTAACACAGAGAAGGTGGGCAGCATCCATCAGCAGAGCCCTGAGTGCACAGGTGAGCCAAGAATAATCCCCACAGCTCTGTCAGAGAAGATAAAATTCTATCTATCAGCTGCCTCTAGTTCACAGGAGCTGCTTATCTCAAGGAGCTGTTAGACCTGACTTGAGTCCAGCCCGTTGTTTGGTCTTGTTTTCTTCTGCCTCCAGTGGCAGCTCCACATTTTGTGCTTTTCATTCTGCACAGAAAACGCATCAGGGCCTTGAATTTTTATTCCTGATGCAATATGGTCTTAGCAACAATGAGAACAGTGAGCAAGTCATAAAAATAATAAACCATGCTAGGTCTGGAGGCTATGAAATCAGTTCAAACCTACTGCGGGGAGCTGTGCTGCCTGCACAGAGCCACATGGCTTTCCATGGGCACCAGCCCATTTATGAGTCATGAAACATAATAGAGTATTGTTGAAAGCTTTGGGACCATGAGAAATTATCTACTGCCCGGCATGGGGAATGGTATAAACTGGCAAGGAGCTGGAGTTACATTCTTTTACAGAAATGAAATCAGACAGCCCTGGCCTGCTTGCCAGTATACAAAACCACAAATCATGAGGACAACTCCTTAATTAGGACTAATTTTTTTTTTCCACTTCTTTTTTTTTTAAAAAAAAGAGTTGCCACTGCACTAAGCAGCCAGGGAAGCCAACATTTGCTCTGTCCCTCGCTGAGTTATAATAAGGCAGAAAACACGGGGAAGACAAAAAGGAGGGGTAGGTGAGACTGTCTCAGCACGAGCTCCCAGGTGACATCCCCTCATGCCAAGGACTGGGGACACGTGTCCAAGGAGAATAAAAGCTATTTGTTAAATATTCTGGTGTGATAGCCATAGGTGTGCTTATCTCCACGCAGAGGAGAGAGGGAGGCAGCGTCCTGCAGGGGAGAGCACAGGGCTGGAGATCAGCTCTGATCCAAATGCCACATTCCTCCTGGTTCCTGTGCCTAGAGGAGAAATGCTGAACGGCCCTCTGACTGAGAAAGCAAAAAATCCTATTTTTAAATGAACAGTGAGGACTTCAGGAAATTGCATAACTGCAGGAATACAGCTTAGTGGATAAATACCTGACAGGGAGAGAAAAGACAAAGTCAGAATCTTCCCAGCATTATCCAGGGAATGCACAGGGGGCAATGGGCACAGTGAAATACAGGAAACTTCCTTTAAACACAAGACAAAAGTTGCTTTACTCTGAGGGTGGTTTGAAAAAAGGAGCAAGTGGAGTCTCAGTCCTCAGATGGAGGATCCCTGTTAACTTTGGAAATGCTACACACTCATCCAGTCAAGGAGAAAATAACATTATGTGTATTCTCTAACAAATTTCAGTAAATTTATATAATCTGGATATTGAGTTTTAGTGTATTAGTGAGGCCAAAAAGGTCAATAAAATCCCAAAGATTAACTTCTCTTAGCAAACGAGTTGCTACCCTAGAATTAAAAAATGCTGAAGGAAATGATGGCCTGTGTACCAGTGATGAATGAGCAGGAAAGGCCAAAAACTGAATGGAAATTCAACCAGGAATCATTCAGTCCACAAATGCAACCACATTTTCTATTGTGCAGCAGTTGCATCACGTTACAGCCAGCCAATAACCATAAATCAGAAGCTCACTTCCCTCCTCCTGCCGTGGATTATCTGAGAGGGGACCACTCTCTTCCCTTCCCCGAGGAAACCTCAAATTGATCAAAGAACAAACGCTGCCTGAAGCACGTTGATTGCATTTGGCAGCAATGAGATATTTATCCAAGCTCAAGAACGTATTGATAAATAGATATAAATACTCTGAGACCACAGTTTGGCTTCAAATTTTCTTCCAACCAGAGGGGATCAGGCAGGTGCAACCCTGGAAGCTGAGGACAGACATCACTTCCAAAAATGGCCATCCTTAATATGACCAAAAACAAATGGACGCATCCCACTTGTGGCACAGTTTCAACTACAGCTTCAGCAGAACGTTGTTCTTCTGGGAGATCCTCTGGAAGAGGGAAGGAAACAACAGCAACCCTGGAAACTGAGGACAGACATCACATCCAAAAGTGGCCATCCTTAATATGACCAAAAATAAACGTATGCATCCCACTTGTGGCACCCAGGATTTCAGCTACAGCTTCAGCTGAATGTTGTTCTTCTGGGAAATCCTCTGGAATAGGGAAGGAAACAGCAGGCTGAGCATTTTATTGGGATTCAAGGAGCAGGGACTCGATTCCCAGCTCAACCCCCAGCTGCCTGCGAGTCCCTGGGAAGCTGTTCCAGGCAGCAAACAGAGGCTGCAGGCTCTGGGCCAAAAAATACCAGGACAATATGCCTGAAATAGAGAGGGAGGCATTCAGAGGTCACAGTCCCAGGCAGGCAGGGCAGGAGGGGAGAGAGGATCACGTGCAACACCTGAAATCAGTCTGAGGAAAGGTGGAAGGGGAAATCTCATGAAGGTCTTCAGCTTGAAGCTGATCTGAATCAAGGAAAACCACCTCTCCATGAGGACAGGTACAATCCTTGGGGAAGGGATCACAAGTTCTCCATGCAATTATTGCAAATACATTTGGCCACCAAACAGCTGCCAGTGCTGTCACAGCTCTGCTGGTGCAGGGACACGAGGGGAGCAATCACACCTTCAGCTGGACATACCTCGGGGGTATGAATAATACAGAATTATTCTGGGGGGCCAGAATAAATGCTGAAGACCCAGGAATCAGGCAGCTCTGGGGAACAAAGGAGGAGAGTGTGAGTTTGGGGAGGCCTCAGGCAAAGGCTTTGGATGGGTGGATGTCTGAGTTTCACGCCAAGAGTGAGATATCTTTCGTTATATTGGAAACCATCACTTCATAAAATTTTATATTCTCCCCACACACGTAGAACTGAGAACTCTTGCATGTTACTGTTGTTCCTGGATAACCAAAATGTCACCTTCATACCTCCTTGTGGGCTGCAGTTCCACCTCAGGCTCTCTGAAAGGGTAGCCGGTTCATGAAAATAAAAATAAAAAATGAAACCCTCAATGTTTGTGACAATCACATCGACTTTAATGTCTTCCAGGTTCTTGGCTGGGATGGCCTATCTCAATAAAACAGCAAAGGAAAATGTCCTCTTTCATACAAACTAGACTTTTGTTTTCCACAAAGCTTTTCCAAGTCCTGGACACACGGTCATAGTAAATTCAACCTTTCTGACTTTACCTCTCTGGTCCAGCAATAACTGGGAGAGGAGATTGAACCTGAGTTTAAAACCACGTCACCACCAAGCATCTTTGGAGAAAGAGAGAGGATCCAGAAGGGATTTGATCTCTAACCTACCAAGTAGGGTTACAGAAATAAAATCTGAAGTCCTAGAACTTCGTGAATTTGAATAAGTGGTGAGCTTTGGCCAAGGAAAGCAACGAAGGTGAAAGCTGGACTTCAAAACAAATATTTTCCTGCATTCCTAAAAGGCCTTTAGTTTAAAAAAAGCATTTGTAATAAAACCTAAAACAAGTTTTAAAAACTTCAGAAGCCAAGGGCACAAACAAGTTCCAGGACAGTGAGAAGAGCTGTATCATTGCATAAACTGTGGGGAGAAAAAACCCATTAACTTGAGGACATTGGTCAAAAAGTAAAGCATGGAATCAGAGTGGGGTTTGTTTGTTTATTTGTTTTTCAAAGGGCCCACACATTCTAAAAAGGGTTTTGGTTGGGGGCCTCTCTTTTTAATGGCTGACTTTTCCTCCAGCTACTTTGTGCCACTGATTATTCTGGAACAAAACCTCACCTCCCTGAACTGCAGCACTTTTCTGAAGTTATGCAACATAGGAAGCAAAAGCTCAGTAATTGTCAATATTAAAGAATGTCCCTTGCATCAGCCAGTCCATCTGTGAAGTTCTGTTCATTATGTAGATTACACCACTGACATATGGGAGAGACATTTCCGTGGAAGCCTAAATGAAAGAAGTTAGAAACGTTTTATTTGTCAGCTAAAAAAAAAAAATTCCTATGGAGAGCTCCACGATTTTACAGGGGCTCCTAATATGTTTCGCCTTTATCCTTTTGTATACCCTTCTTTTATTTTATTTTTTTTTTCCCTCAATATGTAGACTAATTACAGTGATAAAACAACTCATATAAGATGTGACTCACACAGCCCTTCAGAGAACAATACAGCACTACCCTCAGACAGGGAAACAGCCCAGCTCTCAGCAGGCAATAACTCCAGGCCTGGGGATCATTCCCACGGATGCCTCGATATCCAGCTTAATTGAAGGTTAGGTAAATCTAATTTTAGCCTCATTTCGTGCCCACACGTCCAGGTCCAAACCCTTGTTCTGGGAAACTGCAGATTAAAACGGATTGCTTTGTGTTCTGCATTTGCATGCAGAGCATTGGGGGAAAAACCAACCCCTGGTGTTTTCGAGCAAATTCTGGCCCTGGGTGTGGCTGCCCAATGCCTTCTGCGTGGAATTTGCCCAGAGATATCAGGCAAGATGCAACTCATTCAGCTCTTAGGAGAGGAACACCAACCACAAGTGCACTGCATTGACTGAGACACAGCAGCTTGGCCTTGTTGAAATGAGGATCAAAACAGGCACTTAATAAGTAACAAAGCCCAGCTTGAAGCACTCTCAGCAGCACTAAGAAGGTGTCCAGCCTTGTCTAAGCCATGCCCCTGTCCTGTCACAGCGGGGTGGCTATTCCAGTGCACTGAGCCATCTCCCAGCTCAGGACCAGCTGCATCACCCAGTCCCAAAATCTTGGGATCATTCCTGTGATGACTGAGGAAGGGAGAGCCCAGGCAGCTCAGAGCCTGAGAGTTTCCTTTTGTGTGGATCCAGCCTCCTGCCTTTTGGCTGCTACTCCAGCACTGCCATTGCAGCCCACTCATTTGTAAGAGGTGCCAGTGCGCCTGCTGATTGCTTTTCCTCCTGAAAAATCCATAGGGAAGTCTCTTCGTGCACGATTGCCAAAGGACAAGCATAAAGTTGGACTGGGGAGCAGAAGATGAAGAAAAGCAAGAGATGGAGTTTAGGAAGAGAAGCTGAGAAAGCTCGCGTTCAGCCTGGAGAAGAGACGATGGTGTTGAGGCTTCACAGCCCCTTCCAGTGTCTGAAGAGACTACAAGGAAGCTGGAGAGGGAACTTCATCAGGAACTGGAGTGACAGGACAAGGGGAATGGGTTCACACTGGCAGAGGGGGAAACCAGGTTAAATATTAGGAAGAAATTGTTCCCTGTGAAGGTGGTGAGGCCCTGGCACAGGGTGCCTGGAAATGTCCAAGGCCAGGCTGGACAGGGCTTAGAGCACCCTGGTCTAGTGGAATGTGTCCCTGGCCATGGCAGGGTTGAAACTGGGTGAAATTTGAGGTCCCTTCCAACCCAAACCGTTCTATAGCTCTACGCAAGTTTAATAGAGTAGAAAGCAAATCACACACAATTACAGACAGTATCCAAAGCCTCTCCCATGCCCTTTGCTGCAGCCATCGGGTGACAGCTCCCTGCCATTCCCCTGGATTCCCATCCCAGCTGTTGAAGCACCCACTTGCTGTCCTTATCTTCTGTGACATGCAGAGCACATGCCAAAGGCCCCACATCACAAAAGACTTCGACCCATGCACGGCCTGAGCCTCCCCTGCTCAGCTGTCACAGCCACAGCTCGTTGTGAGACAAACTATGGATTTCTTTCCAGAAATGCTGTATTTCACACAGTTTCCACAAGGCCATTCATCACCCTCTCAGGAAGAAGCAACTGCGCTGAGAGGACAAACCCAACTTCTCTGCACATGTGTTTGCCCAGCTAATGAGAAATGAAGAATGTCTGGCTGTATGCAAAGTCAAATTCCTCCAGAGATCAAGTATGCTTAGATCTGGCCATGAGAGCAACTAATAATATGCAAGTGTTAGGAACTATTTACAGGCTTAACCCAACTGCAGGGAAGTCAATGGTTTAACTCTCCCTGCCTTCAAAGGGAGAGGGATCTGGCCTTGGCACACGCTTGAGGCACAGCTCCCTGCCAGGCTGGCTCATCTCCCTGCCACCAGTTTAGGAGCTGCAGCCTGAACAGGAGAAATCCCCAAATTATTCCTATTTACCTTTCCAGCAAATCCTGATTCCCCTCCTTCCCCCTCTCTTTGTTTCAAACAGAGGTACAAATTACATAACCAGATACACGTGTGCACTTCAGGGTGAGCAGAAGGACTGAAAGCAGTGAATCCTTTCTGGACCAACAGATGGAGGCTGTGTCTCAATCACTCTGTTAACCAGGCAAAAGTCAGGCTACAGCATCCTGTGAGCTGCTGCTCTCCAGACACTGCTGTAAAGAGCAGCACAAAATACCCCTGCAGCTCTGTTCCCTGAGAAGATGCAATTAAGATGCCTTTACACCTCTACAAGAGGCTCACCAGCACAAGCTCTTTCTATACAAGAGCAAATTTAATTTGGCTGTGGGAGCTCAGGAATGGCATCCAGAGCTCCCGAGCCTTGCCAGCCATTTGTCCCATTTGTTCAACCATCTTGCACGAGCCACTCAATCCAATTTTACTTCTTTTTTTTTTTCAAGCTGGTTACCTGAAATAGGGCCTGATCCAACCCCCAGAAAGGCAAATGGGAAGTTTCCAGTCCACTTCAATGGTACCCATGGGCTCCTAGGGTCTATGTCTATATTTAGGCACTTAAACATAGTAGTCTGGGCTTCAGAGATTACCGAGTGCCCACAGCTGCCACTGATCTCGGAGGGAAAAAGAGGAACAAATCTCTGGTTCAAAAAGTTTCTCAGCTGCAGACTGGGAAGGCATAATCAAGGGAAATATCACTGTGTTCTTGCTGTGTTGTGGATTTCTCCTCACACGGTTGCTGTGACCCAAATCAGACCCAAGCTGCAGGAATTCTGCTGGGATGACACAGCACAGCTCTGTGTTCCTTCCCACAGACTCAAGCACTAAAGATTGCAATTCCCTGCAAAAACTCTGCTTGAATTCCCCTATCTATGGTCACAGTCGTCGTGAAGGTTCAGAAAAATTCAAAGGCAAAGCAAGGAAATGTTTGGAGAAATAGAAGAAACCCCATTCTCCAGAAACCATCGTGACCAGTTCTGCCCAGTTCCACTGGTGGTGTGGACAACATCCCCACTCTGACAAACCTGCAGAAACCCATTGAACTGATATTCCTCAGTAGCCAAATCCTCAGCACCAGGATCTGAAACAGGCAGAATTAGCAGGAAAGTGATGGGCACGTGGCTGGAATTGCTCCATTGCCGTGAGAATCAGCACAGCACAAAAATAGGGAATGGTCAGGAAGGAGACAGGGCCCAAACTGCTTTAATTTAGCCTAATTTTTAAAGCAGAAGTAATGTGGATCCTTTGCCCGTGTTCTCACTCATCCTTTCATTTCTGCCATTGGGAAATTCATAGTAAATGGTTTCAGTTACGGAAATCTAAGTTACCTTAGTTTCCATATAAACTGCTTTTGCTACATTTTGGGGGCTCAGCAGAGGCATCATTCATCCACTCTTTGTGCCTTGAATAGGCCCTAAACATTGAAAAAAAATCAGAAAAAAGCTTTTATTGCTTATTTTCCTCCTACAAAGTTTCCATTTGAGTTCATCACAGATTTCCAGTTTACATTGTACCACCCCAAAACTCGTCCCAGAACCAGATGCACAAAGGTGCTGGAATGAGGCTACAAAAGCAGGACACAAATTATTGCTGTGCTTATCCTCCTTCACCTGCAAGCCTTAAGCTCAAAGCACACCCCAGTTTCTGACACCAACACAGAAAGCAAATCAGCTGAACTCCATCTCAAATAGGAATGAGCTGCATTTTTCAAGGAATACATGAAATACAAATTTGGTGTAGTAGTAATAATTTTGTCAGTTTGTAAAACTGTGTTTGCGCTGTGTGCAGTGAAATTCTACAGATAACTGTGCCTGTTATCTGTTATGTCACTCCTCAACAGGACACTGAACACAACAAATTCTCTTTCCAACTGCATAATATAAAATATTTTCATTCTGGCACTTAAGGTAAAAGGGGAAGACAACAAAAATCTGATTAGAAATAAATACTAACACATTCCCTCCTGAAGGGATATTTGGAAGTCGATGGACATTAAGCCAAAGTGAGATCCTGATTTTTCATTTACAAATAACAACTAATAATCATATATATCAAGATAATTTAGCACTTTTTTTTTTTTTGTGCTTTTCTCTCCCCCAAAAGCCAGGCTGGGGAGAGACACACATAAACAAAATCCAGAGAAAAATCCCCTAGCACCTCTCAAGGGCAGAGTGAAAGTCTGGACTTGTAAAAATGCTCGGGCACCAGTCCAAGCAAAAGGCCCAGTCTTTAAAACAACTAAACAAAGGAGAGCAGGATCCATCCCACCCCAGGCTTTAGAGGACACGGAGAATCTGCAGAGCCATGGTCCCAAGGAGTTTAACATCAGCAGGTGTGAAGAGCAGCCTCCTCCAAGGAATGTGGGAATGCTGCCCAAGAACCCACTGCCAGCTGAATGGAGATGGAAGGAGAAAGGTAACCCAGACACAGATCAGTGAAAATCAACTTATTTTTAAACCTGCAGTGCAATAACCGGGAGCTGAAGCGCTCCAGGCAGGGCTGGGTGGCTCTGCGGCTTGTGTCACTTGGCTGTGGCTGGCTCAGGGCTTTGCTTCATCCCCTCACACCAGCTGAAAGACACTTTATTAGCAAAAATGTCTGAGATCGACACAGGAATCATCAGCACAACCCAGCCTCACTCAGGGAAGGGATAAAGGCATGTTGTTCCACCCCACAACCCCCCCTGGCCGTGAGTGGCAGATGTTCTAAAGCCTGAGCTGCACAGCAAAGGGCCACACACAGCTAGCTCTGGGACATCCTCATTTGCTGGTAACCTCTGCGCTCAAAATACCCAGCCACTCACTTCCCTGGGAGTTTATTTTCCCCTCAGGAGAATTATCTGATTCTGTGAATCCTCTTCATTTTCCATTCAAGTTCCCAGATTGTGCAACTTCCCCTCTGCACCTCCTTTTATAAACCAGAGAGGACCAAAATTACCAGCAGCAGTGCAGACACTGGTTTCCTCATCTGCCCCTTTGAAGTTGTGGCTGATGCTGTTATGAGTGATTGAACTGATGCTTTTTGCTGAGTTTTTTATACAGCAAATCTGTCAAATGTCCCCGAGCAGATGACAGGAGTGTCAGAGCTGCAGGAGCTGCAGCCAAGCTCTGGATGGAGAGCACGAGGCAACGTCTGGGCTCAGCCACCACCTCGAGCCTTCCCTCCCTTCTCCACCCCTCTCCAATCCCTCTGGCAACATCCAGGTCTCAGTGGCCACTCCAAAGGGCACATCCATGCTCAGATCCAAAGGATTTGGTGCTCTTGAAGCACAGGCAATGCTCAATTCCCCTGTGTCACTGTAGCACCGCAAATGGGTAAAGAACAACACAGTCTAAACCCCAAAGATGATCAGAAGTAAGGAAAATTAATTAATGGAAAATTGAACAGCTTTTATATGTTAATATGCAGAAGCCTGTTAAATGGCATAAAGTAATTGGTCCCTTGGCCATCCACCCTTTGAGGTGGTTGGCCAAACTCTGAACCATCCATTTCTAGGTGTTTTTCTAGTTAAAACCGTAACAATCCTTGACAAACAACTGCAGGTGTAGAAGTTTACAAAACTGTAACATTGTTTTAAATTCTTCACATGGGAAAGACAGAGCTCTCACAAAATGCTGCAAAGGCTAAAGAAATTCCCTGCTGAGGCTTTTTTCGTATCCATACCCCTGCACCACGATCCTGGCCAGGCTCCAGGTTTTTCCCCACACTCCAGCCCCAGGAGTTTCTGCACCCAAAGGATGCTCAGGAATCTCCCCTCTCTGACCATGTACCCCTCAAAAACTATGGAGAGCAAAGCTGCCCTTTGCAGTGGGTCTAACACGAGTTGGAGTATCCTGGGAATGTCATTTTCCCCTCCTCTGAGCTCCATCCAACCCACTGACATCACCTTTCCCAACAAAAGCAAAAGAAACAATAAAAAAACCCCACTTTTCCAAGGAAGGGGGGGGGGTTTTGTGAGCAGAGGGTCTCCATGAGGCGAGTGGAAAGTTACTGGGAGTTTTTCTGTCCCAGTGTTACGCCACAGAGCAGGACTGCAATGTCCCAAGAAGATTTAGATCTACACTGGTGCCACTGATGTCAGAACTGGGCTGGCATGTACAAATAAATATGAAGTATTTTGGTGCTGTGTCACAATGGCAGCAGTCTCTTTCCCATATTTATGCCTGCAAAATGCTGCCCTGCAGTATCAGAGAGGACTTCTGTGCAATCCAGGAACTGGTGACAAGACTCCTTTAATTGCACTCAGAAATATATTTTTAGGAAGAAGACCAAGAAGTCAACGCAGCTTCCTTCTTGTTAAAAACTGAAATAAAATGTCTGATGGGCTGGGAGGGGAGAAAAATGAAAGTATTGATCAGCTCAACAGCTGGAAAAATGACTACTAGTACAAATAAAATTTTAAAAACCCTGTTAATATTTTAAAGATTGTGTGGCTGGGAAAAAAGCAAATTTTTGTTTGTTTGTTATTGTTAGTAACTTACAGATTCTGGAGAATCAGGTTTCCATACAAACCTATCTTCTGTTTAATGCCACTAAAAGCCTGGAAAATCAACTTCTTAGATATTTAACATTTACAGACAGTTACTCACAGGAAACATAAGAAACCTGTAAAGGAGATGTGACAGCTACAGTGGGGATTTTATTAATTTCAGCATCAAGGAGGACATGGGGAACTTTTTAAAGAGAAAACCATTCTTGTCCTTAACCGCGGAGGGCCTTCTGTTCCTCCCACCTACCAACAGCAAAGAGCAGGCTACAAGATAAAATACAGGAGAGCTGGGAAATTGGGTTATTTCAGCTCTGAGTGCCCCCATAAGTGTGTCAGACAGGTGCTGAGATGTCTTTTTGTCCTCAATGTCCAGCCTAAGGGACAAAGCAGGCCTGCTTTTCCCAGATAATCACCTTTCTTTTCCAGCTAAAGCCAAGGAAAGCTGCAGATGCTCCCAAGCTCAGCTCAAGGATTTGAGATCAAGCGTTTCAAAGGGGAGGTTCACAAAAATCAGAGGCTGCTTCTGAAAAGAGCTTCTATTTCTCTGCAGCTCACACAGCAGCACATGAAATTTCCAGAGCATTTGTTTTTAGACTTTTAAGTCACCTTAAGCAAAGCTAAATGTCAGTTTTAATAGATGACAGAACCTCCTCTCAATTCCAGTGCCAGCAGTCAGGAAAACTGTGAAGCAGAACTGCTCCTGCCAGCTCAACTCACCCCTCATTTCTTCTGAGCAGTGCAGCAAAGCTCTGACTTTACTATTAAATGCAGTTTTGGTTGCTTCCTTTAGAAATGACAAACAGCTGATCCATTTATTTCAAAGTTCGGAATAGTAAAAAAAAATTTAAAAGTCATAAACACAGCTTGGTGGTGTTGAACTCCCAATTTCTTCATTCCTTAAAGAGATCAGAGAGAATTTCTACAGAAAAATCACACTTTCTCAAAGACCTTAACCTGCAGTTAACTGCTGTCTTCTACTTTTTCCAGCTAAAATTCCAGTCCAGTCAGAGAATCCAAGCAAAAGAGCCATCAGAAAACAACAGAGGCTTTAATCCACATCATTCATGATTTATATTGATGATGATCATGCTAAAGCAGGAAACAAAGCAGATTAATTTTTATGAATGCCAGTGTTGCAACCATTGTGCTGCTGCCTGAAAACCACTTTTCTTCACTTTTGGACAGGGCGAATTCACTCTGGGCTCCATATCACAAAAAAATGAATGAAGAAAAGATGGAAGACTGATGCCAGCCTCACCTGGATCATTTCCAGATCCCAGCTTCCATTTCACATTCTTTTGTCTTTGATCCTCACACGAACTCAAAAGTATTTGTTTACATCAAGGTCATTCCAGCTAACTCAATAATTCAGCAAGACAAAATGTTTGAAAGAAAACAAGAGGTTAAAGAAACTATTGAAGGGTTTGTTACTGGTTTGGGTCATGCTATAAAGCAGAAAATTGCCTTAAATATTGAAGGAAAAGACACACGTGAGATAAAGCCCAGGCAGCCAAAAGCACAGGGGTTCTGGATAACAATTTACAGCAGCAAATACTCTTGAACTGTTTAACTTTTGCATGGTTTCAGAGCAGGAGGAAGTCTAACTCTGCAGCAGGCAGACTTTAACCCTAAAAACCTGTTCAAAATCATGAGGCTCTTTCATCCCTCCTCGCTTGATTTTTTTGTTCCTTTAGTTCTTTTCTGCATGATTGATGAAAAATTTGATTTTTGCTTTTTCCACTCCCCTTCAGGTGAACTTGCAGGCTCTTTCACAGGCACAGACCTTCCAGTTTTGCTGGGAAATGAGCTACAAGGTAAAAATGACAAATGTCCTGCAACATCTTCCTTTCCACTGGGTTTTCACCCTGCATAAACCGGAATAGACACAAGCAAATTGTGCCCCACGCCCACTGAGGTTTTTGACTTGGAGGCAGCACTAAACCCCATCAAGGAGCAGTGACTTTCGAGCCTATATTTAGGAGCAGAGTTTCTCAACATCCCTTGCATGACAGCAAAGACAGGAGAGCAATAGCAGGAGTCATTTAATGCACACTGTGATCTGCATTTATCCAGAATTCAAGGAATTTCACAGCTCTGGAGGCCAAAGGGATGAGCTCCCTTGTGTTGATGCCTAAAGAGCCAACCTAGAAACAGAGACTGGACAGGAGGAAGGGAATAAAGGTGGATATTTATTTGAAAGGCCTTCAGAGGCACACCCTGGGCAGGCCAAAGGCTGCACCCAAGATGGACCCCGAGTCACGAGTTCTTCACACTTTTATAGCTTTGCTCCATTTGCATCTCAACCCAATTTCACCAATTAAACTTTAGCTAATGATGGAATTTCCCCTCAGCTTGCCCCCCTTCTCAAGATGCTGGGTTACACATTTTGGGCCTAGGCCGGGCTGGGTGTCCTTGGAGAGCAGCCTGGAGAGGCTTTGTTCTGTCTGTCTCAGCATGAGAGAGCAGCAGCTCCCAGGCTGCAGGACACTGCAGAGTTACACACTGGGAATACAGGATTGGAAAAATATAAAAGCTAAAATGTAAGGCATCGTTCCAGCACTGATCACCTGGTGGGGCACAACTCTGATTTCAGTGAAGTGCAGCTCTGGTTTTGTGTCAGGGTGGGACCTGTGTGCACACACGTTCTTCCTCATCATGGCAAGAAAAGAATACAACCCCTCTCTGTTCCAAATCTGATCAGATTTCCCAAAGCTAGGCAAAGAGAAAATAGAGTGCAGGTTTGAGAGTTGAAAAACAATTCACGGATTCATCAGAAACTGCACAGGTGCCACAAGAAAGGAGTTTTCTCGTTGGAATGACTGTTTAGCCAAAACCCCAGCTACAAAAAACCTCTCCAGTCCCAGGTTTAACCCAGGATTATCAATCCTCTGTGCAGATTAAACTTTTTCCTCACCACTCATCCACCAAGGCATATTCCTTCCACAATCCCCACCTCTTCACTGGTTTAACATTTCCCTAAAGCCAGGCTTAGCCCCATGTTCCATACCTGAACCCATTCCCAAACATCTCCCCAGTACAGTGGGTGACTGGGAATGCTCTGAACTGAACCTTATTCCTCCTACAGCTCCTGCTCAGCCCAGCTTTAGCCTCTGGGGAGCACCATGCAGGTGTCCCCCCTTTTTCACCGTGTCACTGAAAGAATGGCCTTTTCATGGTGAAATCCCCCTTCTGGCTTCAGAGCTTTCTAGAACTGATAAAAAGGCTCATTAACCGCACCAAGCTCCTAATAATGAGTTGCCATTTTGTGTATCACAGTGCTTAAATACAACAGGGAACCAGCACCTACAATTACCAAAACTTTTTATATCAACTCTTAAAAGTTGCTGACAAAATTAACATTATATGCTAATCGAGTAGGAATTTTCCTTTAGGTCACACTCAAATCACATTTGACCACCTGATTTACCCTCAATTCCCCCATGCTGACACCCTTCCCTCTATTTCATGGACAGGTTCCAACCATTTAAGTTACCTCCACCTGATTTTATTGAGCCCATTGCCCAGCACACTCCATGGGACAGGAATTCAGCTCCACGAGTGAGTTTGCAGGTCAGACTCCTGCGGCCACACGAGAGCTCTGATGGAGAGCAGCCATCACTGGAACGTGTGAGATGTGGCAGGAGAGCAGTCTGCAAAGAGTGTGGCCACCCTGGCAGCACCTCCAGAAACTCCTCTTAGGTGGGGATTTAAACTCAGCCAGGTCTTGTGTCATCATCCATCCGTCTTCTTGGCTTTCCCTCTCTGGGAGCAAATGATGAATGTGACCTTCTTTGTTTGAGTTCTTGCAATGAAGCACTGTTTGCATAAGGCTCTTTTTTATTTATTTTTTTCCTGCGGCTTGTTGACTTTTATAAGACATTCATAAATTTGTTCTGAGTGCCAGTGAGATGCTTAATGGTGCTAAAGGGAAGGTATTAAGGATAGTCGACTCATGTTAGAACAAGCCACTTGAAAGTAGCTATAAATATTTGTCTGGATTTCATTTTGCTAACAAACAGCTTCTTTTCTTCTTCTCCTCCCATCGCCCCCCTTAAAGGGTTGATCTCATAAACAACAGAAGAATTTTCTCATTAATAAAAAAGCACATGTCTGGATTTGGGTTTTTTAATAGAAACTTTCCTATTGGGGACATTTGAGTCCTTGTGTTCTGTCTGCATGGAGCCGGCTCCCTTTTCAGGAAAACCTTGGCAGCTTAAGACCTCCAGGGTGAGCTCATGTTCTTTTGCACTCCCTCAAACTCATCCCTGCTCTTTCATTGCTCTGGCAACGAGTTTAGGCTAGACTTAGGGACTGCAGTGTCCTAGAACCAAGCCAGTAGCTACACATTCCTCCTCATTTTGCTCATGAGCACACTGGAGGGTTTTGGGTTCCTTCAGGACTGGAGCCACTTGCCACACAATTTGGGAACTCCACCCTGCAGTCCTATTGCTCCAAGGTCACAGTGACACGGACACACAGAATATCCTGCTCTCATTGTCCTTGGGACCGAAGTCCCTCTCGTTGGGAACTAGGACTGGTAATTGGGGGCTACCACACGTGCAGCCCCCTCCAGATCCCTGCCAGCCCCAGGGCAGCACAGAGCTTTTCACACGAGAATAGTCCAAAGCTGTTCTTGGAATCAGCAGGGATCGGTGCTGAGGGCTTGTCCCAGCCTCTGGCTTTGGACAGGCAGAGCGCTTTCCTTCCCGAAACAGTCTCTGCTTGTGTTTCAGCACTGGAAGACCAAAATTGAGTTGGGATGTCAACCAGCACTGGAGGTCTGAGAAGCTCCAAACAGCTCCTGCTGGTTCAGATGAGCAGATAGCTCAGCACTCAGCCAGCAGGAGAGCCAGGGAAAAGGGGATGCCCAGAGGAGCCAGATGGGAATGAGAGGGAGCCCCCCTCTTTGAAAAGCAATTAGGAGACCAACAAGAATGGGAAAACAAGGTTTGGGAGGGTCTTTTTGTTTGGTTGGTTTAACTCTGTGGGAAGAATGAGTTGTCAATGCAATTTTTTGTTTTCTTGGTGTTCTCACAGACCAGAGCTCATAACAGCAGTCCAGAAAGCACCAGCAAGGAAATCTTGAACACTGTCACCTCAGACAAGTCCCATAAGAGCCAGGGTGAGTTTCGGGAAGGACTGTCAGCTTTGGTCCGAGCCAGCAAACCAACTTCGAATTGCAGCTTAAAGTCACTGCTAAAAATATTCAAAATCCCCCAGAGAACTACCCCAGACAGCAAGGAAAGCATAAGAGAAAATAAACCTTCTAATACAGAGCTCTAAACTGTCTCCAGTGCTTTTTCTGGATCCTTTCGGATTTTCTGGATACGTGCACAGCTACATCCCTGCACTCTCCGTTATAAGGCATCGTTATGGCACAAACAAACCCTGCCTCCAGCACAGGGATGGAAAAGACCTGGCAGATGGTCCAGATCAGCAGAGATAAGAGCAAACTACCGCAGAGGTAAGGCACCTGCCCGGGGGAAGGCTGCAGCTCCCTGCCAGCATTCAGCTCCCTGCTTCTCTTGTTCTCCCTCCTCCCTTTTCTTCTTCTTTTTTTTTTTTTAAAAAAAAAATATATATCACTCCAGCAGGTTTCCCAGTGCCTGCAAATGCTAATTGCCACGGTTTGTAACATTCTGTACCCCAGCAGAATTAGATGGCAGCCCGGCAGCCCTGATGATATCGTGGTGAATGATTTATCCGCCGTGTACCGCATTCCTGCGCCGTGCTTAAGCAATAAGGCTGGGGAGAGCTTGGAGTGATTAGTTTGCCTACAATCAAAGGTTAATGGCCTTGAGCACCCAAGAAGTTCAATTAATGCCTTGAAATGGCCTAGCTGGAAGGCCTTTATTAAATGGACCATTAACACAAGGAACACTATTTCATGCCTTTGTAAACATGGGTAAAATACTCCTCACATCCAAAGCGCTCTGGCCATGTGCTAAATTAGCAAGCCCCTGAAGAACTCTTTGTTCAGAGATGGGCCCCAGCTCCATTATGGACACACATTTCCACCATCACCACAAGTTTAAGCTCTCTAGAGAGTCAAAAGTCTTGGGAAAAAACTGTGGTTTCTGGCACTGTCAGGAAGCAGCGGTTTTATGCCACCTCCTCTACCTCTTCAGTCTCTCCTCCCAACCAAAATTCCCAAAAGCCTGACAGGAGCACAAGGAAGAAGAGTATCCTTCAGAATCCTCCTGGGAATGGTGAAGGAGTGCTGGTACTCCTTGAGGGAGCTTTGCTAATGACAGCGGGGACAGAGCCATCCCATCCACCATAAAAACTTCATCTGATTGCTCTGCTCATCCTCCTCACGGAGCGTGAGGGGAGAAGCATGGATGGCAGTAACCAAGAGCTGCTTCAGCAACTGATTTACTGAAATGCTCTGTGGAAAGGTTTTTCTGTCAATCCATCTAAGCAACCCATCAGTGCTTCCAGCTGATGCCACCAGCAGTCACATCCCTCCACCCCTCAGAGGAGGGCAGGGAGAAGCAGCCAGTTCCCTCAAGATAACTCTCAGAGATGGCTCCAGCAAGAGTGGAGCTGGGGAGAAACCTCCAAGGCCAGTGACTTGCACAGGAACCAGTCATTCCCTCAGTGCCCTTGAAGTCACACACTGAACTGCTTTTAATTGCCCAGCCCCAGCTTCTTCCTCTGCTGGAGACTCATTCAAGACCCCTTCTCCACAGGCCACCCATCCATTTTTAGCTCATTTATAAACCTTAACCCACAACACCTCCTTGGCCAGGACTGAGCCAGCCGTGATGCAGCGAGGCAGGAGAATGTCCCAGTGCAGTCAGCACAGGTTTGCTCTCTGAGGCTGCCCATCCCAGCCATAAAACTCCCTGCCAAGACAAATTGGATTAAGCTCAGATCAGATTATGCGAGAGCTGGGCTGTGGGGACTTTTCACTCCGGCCTTTCTTCAGCAAAAAGAACTCCAGAGGCTCAGCGTGACAACAAGAGGAGGAAAAAGGGAGAGAGGCTGAAGCCATGGAGAGAGAACTGGGCTCCTGGGGAGAGGAGAACAAAGGGAGATAAGATGCAAGGTAAATAAAAAGGCACAAGGGCTTGGCTGTGACTTCAGAGAGAGAAAGTGGGGGGCAAGGGGTCAAACTTTACACTAATTAACCTTGTATCAGCAAACCTTGAAAGGCTGAACCGCCCCAGAGGCTGCAGCACGGGCAGTGAACCCGGGCCATCTTCATCTTTGAAACCAAGGATGAAAAGAGTGACAAAAAAGGGACAGCTCCACCTTCAGACCCCAGGCAGTTTGCAACGCTACAGGTCTGACCTGAAAATGGGAGTTTGCTCTGGAATCTCCCCCTTCAGCATCGTTTAAATTTGTAAAAAAAGAAAAAAAAAACATTGTGAAAACGTGCAGCTGATCCAGCAAAGCAGGGATCTAAGAGCTCACCTTTAAACACAGAACGCTGCTAACCCAGACAATCTGAAACCATTAAACATTTGCTTAAAAACTCTTCTGGATCAGCAAAGTCCAGTCAGCATGGGTGTCCTCAGGCTGCACAGTTAATTGAACAATACCTGGTTCTGTCAATGCTATCAGCACAACAGTAAAAAACGCGCAGAAACTCTCACAGACATAGAAATTATGAAGACTAATGCATAAAATACGTTGAAATCCATGTCTTGTACAGGATATATACATAGGACAGAGAAAAAGGGTAATTATATCTCTGTTCTCAGCGGCTAATAGGAAAATAGTAAGCCTGGTTTGGATGTTCTGGCTAGAGGAAACACAGCATAATTGCCATTTAATGCCTTTACTTGTTGGCTTGGAAAGAGAGTTCAAATTCTTGGTGTATGAACACTGAAAAAGCAGAGGAAAAGGTGATTTATTCCAACACTGAATACCCAGCCTTATTCTGATAAAGAAAACCAATAACATCTTCCTTACTTCCCCCCATTAACACAGGGGATCCCAAAAACCACTGGGGGGTCCATTCAGAGCTTCTGCACATGAAAGAGAGGGAGATTTTTTTCCATTATTGGTGGGGTCCTGAATTACAATCACAAACACCTGGAGTTACTGGAGGACAAATTAACTCTGCCAGTGATGCCTTACATTTTAGCTTTTATATTTTTCAGATTCTGCATTCCCAGTGTGTAACTCTGCAGTGTCCTGGAGCCTGGGAGCTGCTGCTCTCTCATGCTGAGACAGACAGAACAAAGCCTCTCCAGGCTGCTCTCCAAGGACACCCAGCCCGGCCTAGGCCCAAAATGTGTAACCCAGCATCTTGAGAAGGGGGGCAAGCTGAGGGGAAATTCCATCATTAGCTAAAGTTTAATTGGTGAAATTGGGTTGAGATGCAAATGGCCCAAAGCTATAAAAGTGTGAAGAACTCGTGACTCGGGGTCCATCTTGGGTGCAGCCTTTGGCCTGCCCAGGGTGTGCCTCTGAAGGCCTTTCAAATAAATACCCACCTTTATTCCCTTCCTCCTGTCCAGTCTCTGTTTCTAGGTTTTTCTCTTTAGGCATCTCTAGAGAGTCACCAGGAAGATCAACCCCACAAACAACACTGAGGGCACCTCTCTCTATCAAGCTCTTGTCTGGAAATTCTGCACACCTTTTTCCCCCCCGGTACAGAAGAAAAATGTCAATTTTTCAGGATTTGGGGACAGTAGTGCCAGCTCTGCCCAGCCCCTAGCACACACCAAAGTAACTAATGATCCCAGCAGAAGGAAGAACAAAGCTGCATTCCCATTCTCTCAGTATGAGGGATCAGTGATTGAGAACTCCTGAAAAGCCCCTTTTGCTTCCCAGTCCAGTTTGTATTTGTTTAAGCCCAAGGCAGACAAACACGACAGGAGCCCCCAGGAATCCATAACCACCCTGATGCTTCTGGGTAGCAAATCATCTCCACTGCCATCTGTTTTCAGTCACTTCCAAACGAGTTCTGAAGAGTCAATTGTTTTCTTCTAGGAAAAATAAACATGCAAGCTGCTATTCACCCGATTTCCAGCAATTTTCTGCTGTGGGTAAGTGTAGCTTCAGATTTTAGAATTAAGTCTCGTTCTCATCCAAAGAATTTTGCAATATAATTACCTCATTTTTACTGACTTGGATAACTGTTGCCCTTTGAAAAAAAAAAAAGAAAAAAAAGGGGGCTGTAAAGTCTGCAAGACCAATTCCTCCTCCTGCCCCTTTGTTATAAAATCTTGGAACAATTGACAGTGATTAATCTCACTGGATATTTCTTTGGTTCTCTATTTGTTGATTTAAAGGCATTTTATGACTGATTGTTTTCAGTTGCCTGGACAGCTGTCAGATCTGCACTGCGGTTTGATTTGGCTTTCAGGGAGCAAAATTATTATTTTTCTTGTTTTTACAGCTCCAAAACATAGTGGCTGACGGAGGTGGCCCATCAAAAACCATCTCTGTGAAACCAAAACTACCTCCAGATTGAGAGAAGATGGCTCAGACATTCTGCAGGCAGATTACACAAGCAAGATGGGGAAGGAAGGCAGTAACACCACTTTTTATTTTATTACCAGTTTTTAAGATGCCCAGCTTGCACATTGAGTGCACAGACTCTCAAATACAGTGGCAAAACCCATCCCTAAGGGTAACATCAGTAGTTTTGTAGGAATAACTTTGGCCTTTGGAGCAGCACTGGTGGAGCTGGTGTGGAGCTGGTGTGGAGCTGCATTTTCTGCTTGTTTGGGGGCTGGAGTGCTCCAGTCCAAGTAATTCCCATTCCAGCGTGCCTGGAAAAGGCTGTGCTCAGTGAAAGGGGTGTGAAACAGAGTCTAAGGGTATGAACCACAAAAAAAAACATGTAAAAGAGTGAGGAGAACTCAGGAGAGGAAGGTGTTAATACTGAACATCTCAATATCCATCACCTTCAACCCCCTGTCTCTAACAGTGACCACAACCTTTGACTTTAAACCTCACCCTCAATTTTAGCCTCTTTTCATCTCTGCATCTTCCTTTTACCTCCATCTCACCACTGTGCCCTCCAGGTGCCACCCATCTGCCTTCCTGGCTCTTCACTTCTCTCATGGGGCATTTACAAACCAGACTAACACCACCTGAATGTCATCCCTGGCTCACCCTCCTGTTCCTTTTTTGGATTCCAAGCTAAAACCTCACCAGCTTCTACCTCAAACAAGGTTGGACAGGGCTTGGAGCAGCCTGGGGTGGTGGGAGGTGTCCTTGCCCATGGGAACTAAGTTTTCTTAAAGGTTCCTTCCAGCCCAAACCATTCTGGGATTGTCTGATTCAAAATTTAACGGTGAGCTTAAGCCTGTGGAGAGAGAAACCACTACAGACTCCAGTTTGGTAAAATTTAAGCACCAAAGGAGGAATGCTCTTACGGCCTGGTGTTTTAGTGGACAGATGGTGTGATCTGCTTACACATCTTCATGTTTGTCCCTGTGCAGTTGGAAAAGATTAGGAGAAGACAGCTCCAAGGCAAGCACTAGATGGTGGCACCTTAGGGACAGTCACAGCCCAGGGCCCACACTTAATTCCTCATCCCTTTTTGTGATTTTGGTGGCTCCCATCACCCAAAGTTTGCAGCACATAAAGCAGCCAGAACAGGTGCAGAGACACAGTGAAATGAGGGGTGGGACTCATTATTTTGCAGGCCCTCACTGCCTGCAAAGGAAGGTGTCTCCACTTCTCTCCACCACCCTGAGCCACTCTCCTTCCACTGCCCACATCCCTGCCTCCACTGGTATTCCTAGTCAGAATTAGGATTACTTCCAGCTCTCTTAAAAATAAAAATAACCCACGCAGTTCTTCTTTCAGTTCCCAGATTATTATTCACCCTTTCAGCCCATTCTGAAGCATCTCACATTATTCAGATGTGATGCCTCTGGTTTCTCACTGAGGGCCTATGGCCCTGCTACTCTTTTCAAGCCTCACATTTATATTTTCATGGAGTTCTATTTTTCCTCTTCCAGTCCCCTCCTCCACAACACACTGCAAGCAGTGGAAGCAAGCCCCACATTATGCCCTGAGAGCCTGTGTGTAACAATAGACTTGAGCTTGGTCTTACTAAATCACTCATCCCGACATCTTCTCTCCCTTGCTTTCTAAACCATGGCCATAAATTGTTGGGAAAACAGCACAAGAGTTGTATCTTTGCATCCATGCCCTCATCAGCTCTTCTAACACGCTGCAAACACAGGCCATCAAATCCACCAGGCCACATTTAATCGTGCACAGCACACTGGTGAAGCTTCCCTCGCCCTTGCTCACACACAGATCTTCCAACCCAGCTGAAACATCTGGGAATTCTTCTCCCAGCTCCACAAATCCCTCTGTGTTCCTTTCCTTTCCACCCCTGATCATCTCCTTAGGGCAGCACCTTCTCCAGACACACACATATCCCTTCTTCTCAGCCACTTGGACACAGGACAGAATGGGACCGTCCCTGAACAAATAAATCCCAGTGGTTTTCCCATCTCCTCTGCTTTCCACCACTCTGGTCTCATTTCTGTCATCTGATTCCTCTTTATCCACATGGCCTGTTCTCATACCCACTCACGTCACACATTTAAGAAGGTGGCAAAAGAACGTCAAACGTCTTTATAATCCCACTAAGCCACATTTGCCGCTTCAGCCACCAGCTCAGTTCACTGTGCTCCTTTTAAACAAACACAAACAACCCCAGAAGATGTAACAACAACAGAAACAGGCGGGCAGCAGAGCAGGACATGCTGAAACTCAGCATGGTCCCCCATTAGGGGGAAAATTTCGAGTGTTTTAATCATGACAACGGCACCACAATGAATCAGTGGATCTGACGGGTCAGCCTCCCGCCTGGTGCAGCGCCAGCAGCTTCCACAGGGGTTCATCAGGCATGAATTGGCCCCATATGTGAAAACCCTCCACAATTTGTCCAGTTTCTCCCATCCCCGCGGAGCAGAGCCTCCATATGTGAGATCCCACAGAGCTGTCAGCCAACGTCACATTTCAATAACAGCAAAAAACAACCGGGGCTGCACAAACCAGCGAAACAATCCCATTGCTCAGAAACTGGCAAGTGACCTACGCTGGCAGCGCTTTTGTTGATCGCAGCCCTTTCTGTGGAACAAAACATAGCGACTATCACGCCAGAACAGCCTCAGTGATCCATCTTCCCCCCGTCTCCAGCAGAGGCCAACGTTGATGTTGGAACGGGAGATGAAGGATGGATCTGCGAGGCACCTGGGCTGCTTGTGCAACACTCTGCCCCTGACCCAGGGAAAAACTCCCCTGCTCCATGTGAGTGTGCAATATGTTACCCCAGAGAGGAAAGACTGGCAGGGGCTGGCATAAAGCAACATATGTCCAAGTCAGAGGACTGTCCTTTCTTTTTCTCTCTTTATTTTAGCTTGATTAATATAACTGAACATCCTCTCCTTAAGCTCAAGTCTTTGACTTCACAAATTAATTCAGTTTTGTGTCAAAAATATTGTTGTTACCTAAATTAATATCTTTTCTCACAGAAGTAGTAGCATAGGATTATTTTTTTAACCTTACCCTGTTCCTCAGGACTCTAATTCCTTTCCTTGCCTATTCAACACCAAATTAATGTTGGTCCATTCAATTTCTTTGTAGATAAATTGTCTCCCTCCAAACTTTATAAACTTTTATTCTTTTCTACCTTTATTCCATCTTGTCTTGGACATGATTTATATAGTTCAGCTACAACATTATTTGGCTCAGTCCTGAACAGAGATTGCATTCTTAGTTCCCACAAGGCAAACAAATAGATCAGGTGAAAAAATAAAAAAAAAATTAAAAACCTGAAATAATATCTTGCACCTGAAGTAGGGTTCAGGGAAGTTGATGAGATGATGCTGATGGCTATACAGTGAATCATATCCTTTCTAAACTGAGATTTGTTATAAACCACAAACCAGGCTTCATTTCCAAAGTGGAGACGGTGATCAGGGGACTGTTCTATTTGTATGTCTTTTTGTCACAAAAAAAACCTGATTTTGCAAATATTAAACCCAAAGAAAATACGATCTGATCCGTTTTTTGGGTTTTTTTTAATCTCTGAAACAAGCACTTTTAAAATGCTGTGCCTGGTAGAACATGCCAACGTGAAAAACTCCCGAATTAATTTAGAAACGAAGTATAGACACATTTGGCTTAAGCTACTAAAAATAATTTAAAATCCCAAACATTTGGCTCCCTCAATTTATATATTAATAACACTCCGAGCATCTCCCGATTACAGAGACTGAAGCAGAGAGGGAAAACTCCTGCATCCATCCATCCATCCATCCCCGAGCTGAATATTTTGTGAGGTACCAACTGGCAGTCCTGGCAGCCCCGCCGCCCTCGTTAGGTGATAAATTAATGCTTGGCTCCCGCTGTGCCCTTGCCAAGCGGGCAGAGCTCCAGCCCAAGCCCGGCTTGTCCAACCGGCACCCACCCTCTAGTGGGATGAGGGAAAAGTGCTGCTGCTGCGGGCTCCAGCTGCTCCCGGGCGGGATCCATCCCGCGGCACCGGACAGCTGCTGCAACCCTCAGGGGACACCCTTTTTAGGATGGGCATGCCGAGATGTTCCCTCCTTTGCTCCCCTCTGCCCCCCACACCTCTGCTGGACCATAAGGCGTTTTAGCTCTGAGAGATGATTCCAGCCTGGATGAGCTTCAGCGGGAAACTCCTGGGATGATCTTTTCTTTCAAGCTCTGCTTTGTGCACTGCAGAGTCAGGGCCCTTTTAACTGCATTTTTATAGGTGGCCAAGCAGTGATAACGCAGGGAATCAGTGGCTCTGAGCATCATTCTGTCCCAAAAATGGTGTGGCAGCAGGAGCAGGGCAGTGACTGTCCCCTGGGCTGGCAGGGCTGGGCCCCTTGAGGGCTGTGTCCAGTTCTGGACACTCAATTCAGGGGGACACAGAGGGGCTGGAGCNGGAGAGGGAACGGCCTCAGGCTGGGCCAGGGGAGGCTCAGGGTGGACAGCAGCAGGAATTTCCCCATGGAAAGGGTGCTCAGGCCTTGGAACTGCCCAGGGAGGTTTGGAGTGCCCATCCCTGGAGGTGCCCAAGGAAGGGCTGGAGGTGGCACTCAGAGCTCTGGGCTGGGGACAAGGTGGGGATGGGGCACAGGCGGGACTCGATGATACCAGAGGTCTTTTCACCCCTTAATGATTCTGTGATTATACTCTTCTTTTGTTATATGGGAAAGATCAAACACACAAGCAAACAAAATTGCTTACGGGGGGGAAAAAAAAAAAAAAAAACCAGACCATTTTCCTCTATATATCAGATAGGCCAATAAAATTGAAAAGTAATTAGGAAAGTGGAACATTTTTGTTCAACAATGAGCACTGCAGTCGGGGCACAACCTGTGAAAGTACAGCAGGGCTGTAAACAGGTCTCAAATCTCAGTGCAAAATACAATAAGTGAGAGGGTAAACACTCTTGAAAGAATTTGCAGCCACTGAGGGCCAGAACCTTCTTCCCACAACCACGGAACTGTGCTTGGCAAGGGACAGGCAAGCAGGCCAAGGATGAGAGCAGGGCAGCATCCCCAGCTGGAGAAGATACAGCTCCCAATACCTGGGCAAGAGGTCAGCAGGTCCAGTGGCCACAGCCAGCATCAGCCACACTCCAGAGAAATCCAAACCAAGCCCAAAGGTCCAGACACAGCTCAGCACAGCAGCCCCACACCCCCAGGGGCTGAGCTTAAGTGCAGCTCAGGACCTGCCAGCACAGGTGGGTGCCCAGATGGAGCCACTCAGGGAAGTCAGAGCCTGCTGAGGTCTGGCAAACCTCTGTTTAAACCCAGAGTAACAATCCCCAGCGGATTCAGATGAATCAAATCAGGTCCTAAAGTTATAAACAAAGATTTACAATGACAGTGCGAAATGAAAAACTGCTAAGAAATATATCCTGTTCTCAAACATGACACGGTGAAGGGCAGAAATAAAGCAGCCAAGGCCATTAAAAGCAAGATGGGACCTGGAACAATTGAGCAGGGCTGAGGAGAGCATGATCCTTTCCTCGACATGATGCAATCAGCAGCCTCCAGCAGGTCTAGAATGGAAACAGCGTGAAGTGAAGGAGGGGGGGAATGAAAATAAAGCCATCTTTCATGGATCACATGGTCCCATCAGGAAATATGGAAACCTCTGACTTGTCTGGCTCTCTGTCTCTCCCTCCCTACGGGTCTTGTGCAGAAAGCACAGCCTGTGTGCCCGGGAGGTGATGAAATCCCTAATGCTGTATGGCACATGGGGAATTTGGGGGATTGCAAAACAGGATGTTTCTTGGAGGAAATACAGTCTCAGCAAGCAAAAGGTTCAAGTACGGTACATCTCACAATGATGTAAGAGCTCGATTATGCATCTCCCTTAAAGCCCAGCTTAGGGTTTCAGTTCTAGTAGAACTAATGGGCAACACCTGCTGCGATGAAAACAATTTCCGTCCCTGAACTCGAGCAGAAGTGTTTATCTTTTGAGTCAGAAAATGTTCCTCTAATGTCTGAACAAGACTCCAGGGACAGGAACATATGCCCAGAACTGACGTTTCCGCGCATTAGATCGCTTATAAAAATGGGAATTAGAAAAACCTGGTATCATCAGATGTCTCGTCCAATAAAGTCATTAAATGGAAAGTACAGGAAGGCTCCTCTAACGTTTCCTCTCCCTGCCACCGTAGTCCCAGTTGCTCTTTGGAGAGCAGAAACAGAGGCTACCGAAAAAAAGCTCGCTGGGGTAAATTATGAGTTCAAAATTCAGGGCTTTTCCAGACCTGTCCCTGGCAAAATTACCACTGGCTTCAGTGGAAACTTTACCCAAATATGGGCCTCAGGACTTGGGCCTCTTGGTTTGAGTTACTAATTTTATTATTAAAGGTTAAACAGAGCTGTTGACAGTACAAACTATTTTCTTACGTAAGCAGTGAAAGGGAGAGTGTCAGATATACAAGATAAAACAATACTGCCAAGTCTAGGCAATATAGGTTATGGGTGAACGTCCTTTCACAGAACATCCTGCTCTGAATCCCAAGTTTCACCCTTTTCCTCAAGCAAAACTCCCACTTAAATCCACTGGAGCTCGGTGTGATCAGGAGGCAGAGGCAAGAAAGAACCTTGGGGTTCAGCCATGGTTGCTACAAGGGTTTTTGGGGAATGTAGCTGTTGAAAACACAGAGATTCTACTTTTAGATAATATTCACTAAATATTATAATGCAAATTAAATGTTTAAGCCATCCAGTTTTACACACACAACCCTTAACAACAAACCCCTTGACGATAGGAATGTCAGAGAGGATATCCTTAGTTTCTACTGTGATATTCTTTATCTCAAGCTTGGACCCAAACCAGGGACTTGTTTTTCATTCTTGACTGAAAATAATAACAGCAGATTTTGTGGCACTTAAAAAATAATAACCATCCAGTCAAAGGCAAAATGTTCTCCATTCAGTCAAACAACACTTCATTGGTTTGGTGATTAAGTGGCAATCCAAAATTTAACTCCCTGGAAAATCTGTTGTTGTTATAATGCAATTGCACTGTCAGGGCCACAGATAGTTCTGTCTTTAATAACAATGCAACAGACACTGAGAGAAATTCCTGTGGTCGTCTGTCCTCCTCAGATACAGTTATCATCCCATAGATCATCCCCTGCACAATAGGCAAGGGTGTCACAAAGTTTTTGACACAGTTAACACATTAACACATCAGACAGATGCAGGACTTCAGCCAGTTCTCACCAAAGCCAGTGGAAAACTCCGACAGAGCCGTGCTGGGCACAGGGATGGTGTCACAGGGATTGTCAATCACGTAGCAAACAAGACAATCCCAGCAGCTTTCTGACATCAGCGTCTGCCTCCACTTGAGGCTTTGGCAGAGCCTCAGGAAGGACTGGCTCTCTGTCTCCTGCTCTTTTAAACAGCCTGAGAATCCCAGGGGTTTGGTTTTTTGGCATAGGGCGCTCAAAGGGACACTGTCGAGCCTCACAGAGCTGAAATCTGAATAACTTCTGCCTTTGCTTCTTAAATTTCATATATTTTTAAGCATGGTTTTATTTTTACCCCTGTGCTTTACCCAACTTTTTTTAAATAAAGCAGCGAGGAGCCTTTGCTCTACATCAACCCCACAACCCTAAATCCCAGGTCAGCTCTGCCTGTGCTGTTCAAGTGTGGTCACATCAGCCAGTGTATCTAACCACAGAATGTATTTTCTGAGCAAATGTTTAGTAAAACTCCCATAATTTTGCTGCGTAAGAGTTCACTGGGATTGATCTGCCCAGGGAAGGAACACCACGGATGAAAACATACTGTTCCTTTACAGTCACAATACCAACACAGCAATAAACACTATCTCGCCTGGAAAATCAAGCTTAAAACAACAAAATCCTTGTGCAAAGGGAGCACAGAAATACCAGAACTCCCAGCTTAAAATATAAAGCTAAAAAGTAACGAGAGAGGGGGAAATATTTGATATTAATCACTAGGGCACTGATTCCTGCTGGTTTGAAGATCCAAACGAATGAGTGGGCAAGAGAACCTGATCCTGGAAATAAGCTCACAGAAAAAAAAAAGCAGGAGTCTGAATCGAAGATAATTTTCCATTTTTGAACACTCAGGGCTGTAAGAGCAGAAGCAAACCTGCACACTTTCCTTTTAACATGGAAAAAACATCAGCCACAGGCTGGAGAGGCAGGGACAGAACACGAAATAGGTGTCGTAGAGAACTGAACGAAGCCTCTCTGTTCTTCCCCATCCCTAACCCCCTCCAAAATCTGCTGCTCTCGATGATTTCACGCTTTAGCACATCTGCAGGAGCTGCGGGGACAGGGCTGCTCCGGGGGGAGATTCCTGCTCTGCATCCCCTCCCCTCCCAGGGGCTTGGCAGAGGCAGGAGCCGTGCAGGTGGAGCAGCAGGTGGGCAGCTGAGTTTGTGCTGGCCGGGGCTCTGCTGCTCTCACAGATGCTGCTCTCACAGATGCTGCTCTCACAGATGCTGCTCCAGAGCCAGCCCAGCTCCCAGGGAGGCTGTGGCACGTCCTGCCCTGCCCTGGCTGGGTTTGGGGGGCTGTGGGAGCAGCGGGGGGCAGCAGGAACGTGCTGCTCTCCTCGGCAGATGGTGGCTGTGCTGCGTCTGCTCCTCGCCGAGTTCTTCGTTTGGGCCTGATGCAGCTCTTAACAGCACCGCAGTGATCTCCTGGGAGGAAAGGCTGAGAGGTTTGGGATTCTCCAGCCTGGAAAAGAGAAGCTTTGGGGTGATCTTCCAGTACCTGAAAGGAGCCCACAGGAAAGATGGAGAGACTCTTTACACGGGATGGAGTGCCAGGACAAGGGGAATGGCTTCAAACTGACAAAAAGCAGGGTTAGATTGGATATTAGGGAGAAATTCTTCCCTGTGAGGGTGCTNAGAACTGCCCTGGGAATACAAACCCACCCTGTGCAAGCACTCCCCAAAGGAGGTTTCCAGTCTCCTGTCTCAGAGCCTTCAAAGGAAAATGGTTGAAAAACATGGCAAGCAGGTAAATGGCTGCTCTGGGGTGATAATCCATCAGGATCAGCTGAATAACACCAGCATTCCTTATCAAACTTTGCCTCACATAATACACTCAACCCCAAAAATTTAAATCACTACAAAAATACTCTCTTTAAATAAGGTGGAAATGTGTTGTAAGAAACTTCTTTGTATTTCACTGCAAAGAACACAATCTAATTTTTTTTTTTTTTTTTTTTTTAGCTGCAATTCACAGAAGCCTGCCCTGGTTTACATGGGGATCTGGGGAATGAGCATTCCCTGCAGTGTGTCTGCAGAGGGAAAGAAATGACTTCTCAGAAAGGGCCAAGTTCAGGATTTCAGCCTGCACTTTAAGCAGGGGCTAAGAGTAAAGTCCTGCCTGCTGGAATTGTGAAATCTCTGTAAGCAAGTTTATAAGCAAGTATTAGCACAGCTGGCAAAGGCTTTGAGCTAGGAAAAAGTTATTCCGCTGCTGAAGACGTGCAGGAGGGAGCAGATGAACTGAAGTCTGAAAAAGCACAGCAGATGGGGGCTGTGTGGACTGGAGGCCTGTCGAGAAGCCACTGCAATATTCATGAAGGAGTTTAGGTCTTTAGACCAAAATGCCTTAGCAATAGCTATTAGTAAAATATTTTTTCCTCTTTTTTTTTTCCCTGTTGCCTGCACAGACTGGAGTTTTGCAGACTGGAAATGCCAGACAGAGGGAGGAGATGGAGCTGGCACATAACGTGCAGTGAGGAGACTGGTTTGGGATGTTCTGGTGGAGCACTTGAGCCCAGCGATGGATTTGGGAAGCAGCTTGCACTGAGCAGAATGCAAAACTCATAATAGGAAAAGATGCCTGTTCATAGCAGGGCTCCACTAAAAAAGCTTTTGTGAAAAGTCAGGTCACAAACAGCTGACCAAAGGAACTCCAAAATCTACATTGGTGCAGAAAATGAAGGTAGGGAATGAACATGAGTTAGCCAGATTCCCCCAGGGAAGCAGAAAGAGGGGTCTTGTTAAAGCACCAGCTGTTAGCTCCCATCTGTGTGCAATTTCCATTCCTACCCTCTCTGAAGGATAAAGCCCTTCCAAAAAGGGTTGTGAGAGAGCTGGCTGAAAACTGGAGGAGGCCCAAGCTCGAGCTTGTGGTGGGTGTCCCACAGCTCAGAGAAGACCTTGTGCTTCCCCCAGGGGTTTGAGGCCAGATGCCATTTCTAGGCAGCACAAAGGTCACCAGTGACAGGATTGCCCAAGTGTAGGGAAACCACAAGGGGGAAACCAGAAGTTGCTGAAGCAGCAGAGTCGCCATCCCCAGCTGTCCCCAAGGCCCAGGCAGAACCCTCAGTGCCATCAAAGGTGGGACAGTGACAGCCTGGAAACCACAGTGCTGATCAGGAATAACTCTGCCCCACGGAAAACGTGCACAGCTCAAGTACATAGGAACTGTGAGAACTAAATAAACTGTAATTATCAGCCACTTCAGGAGAAATCCAGCTCTTAGTCAAGTTTGTGTCTGTATAATAAGAAATTATACAGATAAGTCAATAAAATGATCTCTGTCTGCAGGGCTGTGGGGCTCTGAGTGACCTGTCACTTCAGCTGCCTGGTGTTTTACCATGGTGGACTGTAGTTAAATTAACTGAGAAAGGAGCTGGTTTGGAGGGGGTTCATCTCTCTCTTAACTGGGCTGAGTTTTCTCCTGGACATTTCCACTGGGTGGGAATAAGAACAATTGCTGGTTCTGGGGGAAACTCATGGTTTCCTCACTGTCCCTCCAGGGTGACAAAGATTAATTGCTCCTCATGCAGGCTCTGAGTAAAATTGTGGTGAATCCTGTTCATGAGACCCATTCATGATCCTCCAAGTGTTTGTGCCATTTCTACAGCCTGGTGGGAATCAGCTGCTCCTGCTGGACCAGTTCATGCTGGTTCAAAGACCATGTTCTGCAGAAAAATGACATAACCAGGCAGTGTCTGGTGGAAAGTCACGTCACAGGGACAGAGGTCGGCGTACCTGGTGTCACAGGAGAAGAGGCTGGCTCTGAAACAGCTCAGTGAGATAAGAGGTGGCAGATGTAGCAGCAGAAAGAAGAGAAAGGTGTAACGTGGCTCTCGTGAAAGGCCAGTCCCTTCTCCAGAAGTGAAGAATTAAGAAGCCAGCCCTCACCCAAAATGAGGCCGCATGACAACCAGAGCGAGCCCTCCAGAAGCTCTGCCATCATCGTGCTGGTCAGATGGCGAGGAGAGAGAAAATCACATCCTGGAGCACAGCCAGAGGCAACTCTGAACTGCCTGAGCTGCCCTCAGCACACCCAACTGCAGCAGGAAGAGATGCCGAGAGACACCTGGGCACAAAGATTGTCTGTTGAAGGCTTCATTCACAAATAAATCCACTTTTACCCCTGCAGCAGGCGCTCGGGATAGGACACAAAGTGAAACACGTTCATAGTTTAAATAGGGTGCCATCAGACTAAAACAGCACCCAAATATCAAAGTAGAACAATGATAGCCTGCTCTACTGAGCGTCATTCAAAGCCAGAAATGTTCAGGAGATACGTCAGAGAATGACACACAGCCTAACCCAAGATTTGAGAAATGAAAACATCCTCATTTAGGTTATGTTGTTTCTGTCCTTAAAATACAGAGTGAACTTTTGGTAGGAGAATAATAGACTCCAAATCATTTTAATGAGACAAAAGATGAAATTTGCAGGGACTAGACATCAATTTGAGAGAAATCATATCCTCCTGGCAGGAGATTTAATCATCTGATTATTTCAGGAGACGTATTTTGGCACGCTAGTTATTTGTAGGCTCCAAAAAATTGTACAGGTTTGTTCAAAACTTCACAGAAGAGGCACAGAACTATTATGTCAGCCAATTAACAGAGATTTTTGACTGGAAAAAAAAGAACATTCAATCAAAATTGCCTTAAACAATCATTTCTCACGTATCTGAATTCCGAGTTCTTAAAAAACAAGCTGATCTCAAACCACCAGCCCATATCCTGCTCTCTTTTTTAGGTCTGTTGATAAAATATTCCCCTGACACGTTCTTGTGAATCACTGTCACAAGGGCACTTTGAATCTCTCCTCGCTGCTCTTCAGCCAGCTGAGGACATCTGTGCTGAGCTCTGCTTTCCAGGCACATGGGGAGGAATGTGTGGGGACACAGATGTGAATCCCCACATCTCCGAGGGTTCCCTGAGTCAGGAGGGCTCTGGAAGGGGTACCCCAAGGCTTCCATACCTAACAAATCCTACCCAGCAATGAGGGAATTGAACAGCCTATCTTTGGCAAATACAAACCCAAAGATTTGGTCCTGCTTAGTACACTGAGCCCACCAGAGATGTTCATTGAAAGAGAGGCTGAGGGAACTCCATAACCCTCCTAGACAGATGCAAAAAAAAAAAAAAAAAGAATTTGGAAATACCCCAGTGTGTTCCAGCAGCCTATAATGGGAGACTGGCTGTGGAAGAAGAATTGCTGGTATGATCTCAGGACTCAAGCCACTGTAGTCAGCCAGTCTGCCCACAACGATGGGCCCAGCCAAGACAATACCAGCCCTATGCTCACTGATAATCCAGACCCGAACAAAACTGCATCCCCCTGGCTGACCACGCCACACAAGTGGGCAGAAGAATGTGGAAACCTCGGGAAGACAGCAGGCTACCTGCTCTCCCGGGTTCAACACCAGGGAAATTTCTTTTGCTGCTTTCAAAAACTCCTAATGGGGTCAGCTGAAATGATGGATGTAAACAGCTCCTCCAGCCACAGGCAGTGCCGGATATTCCTACAAGTACTAAGCTCCTGTGGGTATTACACAACTGCCTCTATTCAGGAGGCTAAAAAGGAGTTCAGTCCTGCTTGTATATGCTGGAATCATTACATACAGTGTTCCCATAAATCATATAAATGAGTATTACTGTGTCACTGCTTCGGACGGCTGCTGTTATTACTGAAAACCCTCCTGGCAGCCCGAGCCCGGTGCCATCCAAGCCGAGGTTGGCCTCGGTGCAGTTTGTGCTGGGCTCAAATCTGTGCCCTGCAAAGCCTCCCCAAAAGATTTTGGCAGAGTGGAGGCCGCTGTGCCCATTCTCCATCACCCAAGGGTGACACAAGTTGACACAGAGCCCTGTCACCCACCACGGGGAGCTGTGTCCCCCTCCAACTGCTCCGACCCCTTGGAGCAGGGTCTGCTCCACATCCGAGCCTGTTTTCCACCTGGGATGAAACACCTCGTGTGACACAGGCCACTGGGGAGAGCCACCCCAACCTTCCTGCTGGGGACATCACAGACACAGAAGAACCTCAGCAAAGTGGTGACAGAAGACACAAAAGCACAGGCAGCTTTTACCTCGGCCAAAGCACCACCAGTTATCACAACAGACACTTGACTCAATGCAGAGACTGGAAAAGGCAGAGAGGAGTCCCAGGAGGCAGCAGAAGACCATGGACACCCTGTCTGTGGTCTTGTTCTGCACATTCCACCCTCGAGTCAGCTCTGTCTGAACCTCACCCACACACTAATTTATTCCTGCGGATTTTCAAGAAATAGGAGCCCTGAAACAAGATGTACAGAAAGTTTAGTACATGGTGTTAAAGCTAGCAGCCATCATGTCAGTTCTCCCTCTCCAATGAATTCGTTCTGCTTGTTATTATCATGTCTATATTCATAAACAATACCCTTATGATTTTTTCCATGCCTATTTATTTCCTCAGTCACCGACTTGGTTTCCCGAGGCTATCAGAAAATTGCATATAAATATTTATACAAACAGATCTCTATTTTGAAACGCTCCCCAGCTACTTCTAAACGCAATACGACATCAACCAAAAATCAAGGCATGCTTGGCACATGGAACTCACTACTGACCATGCAAATGGGTGCAGCTGAAATAGCCCCAGGAGAGGACCCACCAAACTCATATCCAGAATATATTTCAGTAAATACAGGGCCCAGGATTGGTACATGGATGGGTAAAACTCTTGGGGAGATGGGAGAACAATTTCATGAGGGGCTATTCGTGCACCAGCCAGATGTGCTGTTAGAGCTGCACTGCAGCACCACATCTTATTTAGAGGGTGAAAGGATTCAATTGCACTCCTGGACACATTTCCAGATTAAAACCTGATTACACCAGGACAGAGAAAACAGCAAATATCATCTCTGAGGGTTTTTCACACAGAAAACAGCATCCAGCAATTCTTCCATTTTGGGTTATAAAGTCACCTGGAATAAGGAGAAAAAAACCTTCTGAAATAATCCCTTTGCAGACATGAGAAAAGGCCATGTACGGTCCCATGCTGAAGAGCCCAGCTATAATCCAATCTTTGCTTTCTGCTGACTGGCTGAGCTCTGGTGGTTTATGATGTCAGAGGAACCCCTCAAAAGAATTATAGCCTTTTAGTCAGCTCTGAACCACGTATTATTATGAATACTAAACTGCTTCAAATAGTCTATTGGTCCTGCTCTAACATTAGACAAAATCTCAAGCAATTATCTATCTCTTCAAGGAATGTGTTTTCCTTGGCGTGGGATCCCGCTGGAAGCAGGAGGGAACATTTGTGGATACTCTGGGCACAACTTCTCCCGAGCAAGAACATGGCAAGGTACAACCACCAGGACAAGGCTCCCGCCACCACAGCCCCACAAAATAAAAGGCTTCCACCACAAGCAAAATCTAATCTGAACTATTCATCCTAAAAACACGTTAAATAAACACAGATAGGGGAGATGCAGGCGAGAGGCAAAGCTACTGCAAGTCACATTGTGGTGGATAAAAAGTACATTAATTTGAAAGAAAATATCAGCATTAGCCCTGCAAAAAGAGGGGTTCAGGCAGGTTCCTGCATCCGAGTGGTCCCAGTAGGTTCTATGAGAGCAGCAAGATCTTAATTTGTATTTTAAAAGTTGCGTGTTCCACTATTGGTAGCTGGAGCAGGAGCACAGCTCTGTGACTCTGCTCACTCCACTGACCCCTGGTTTTTCAAAGTCTGGCTCATAACTGTTAAGATTTGGGGAATCTTTTTAGCCTCAACTGACAATTAACCATTTACTTAAAAGCATGCTGTTTTTAAACGTGAATTTCAACTCACAATACTCATTATTCCACAGGAAGGATACAAACCCATAAACTGTGTCACGTAGGTCACGGATGCAATACCTCTAAGCCAGCATGGTTAACAGGCTGTGCTGTGTGTCAGAGCATCTGCCCTGACCCCATAGGAGTGAAAAGAGAGGTCCTATTAGGCCATAGGAACAGCTGGACCTATGGGATAATTCCTGTCTGATCCAACTGAGAAGTCCCAAAGCAGTGGGAAGACCATCTACACATCCACAGTGAGATGTGGTTATGGAAGGCCAGTGGGAGCCCAAGATGGGACTGCAGAGATGATTTTCTCTCTCGTTGCTCTTCCCAGCCCTGCAGGATTGCCCTGAATTTGTTGAATTTGAAGCCTTAATCTCATCACCAGCTGCTGGCTCCTGCACGGCCATTCCCAGGAGAAGCAGATCCTCTATGGATCCCAGCTGAGAGGCAGGCCTGGCAGGCAGGGCAGCTCCAGAGCATTGTGTTGTTTGGACTCTGATTGTGGAATCGCTGCTCTGTGCAGCCGTGCTCTGTGGGCGGTGACTCCGGTGCTATAATTACCACTCTAATTACATTGGCACGTTTCCTTCTTGGCGAGCCCCATGGAATTACAGTCCCGTTACCTGACCTGGGTTTCTGATAGTCCTACCACAATGGGCTGCAGCCTTTTCCTTTTGGTCTGGCCACAAGCTGGTAGGCTTAGTGTGAATTGGAAGGCCGGGAATGCCAAGGCAGGGTTTTTTTCCAGAGCAAAAAAAAAAAGCCATTGTCAATGTCTGCTTTGTCTGCAAGCATCACTTGTGGCTCCTTCAGGAGGTGAGGAGGAGGAGGAATGGAAGAACCAGAACCTTGGAAGGATCTGGCACTGCAAAGGAGAAGGGACAAGCAAATCTTGCCCATCTTTAACTTCTGCCTCACGTAACTGAATCGTAAACACACAAAAACTGGGTGTGTCTGATAAATATGTCAGCTGGGACACTTAATGAAATTATTTGCGTTGGGCTTTGGCATCGGTGTCATAGTGGTAATTCTCATCTCCCCTGTAGATACTGTTTCAGGATTTGGTGGGTTCAAGAACTCAAAACCATCCTGTGTTGCAGGTGGAACCCAGCTCACCTCTGGATTTGATCCTGCCTTGGATCTGAGCCTGTGGTAACTTGAATCACGTAAAACCAAGAGGATGCTTTCTGTGCCACATGGTCTTCAGGTGGGGGACGCAGAGAGCTCTTTTGTGCTCTCTTCTTTCCCAAAACCAAACAGGATTTCTGCAGAGGAGCTGTGAGGAGTGTCCATGCCCCTCCAAGCAGGATCCCACGCTGCAGTCCCAGGCTGGGAGCTGGGGCTGTGTCCCAGCAGGCCGTGGTCTGGATGAAACCAGAGACTCCACTGCAAATCTTTTGCAGATCCTTCTCTTCTTTATAGCACTCAGGGGGATTCGGTTTTGGTGACTTTGCTGAACAGTTCTCTGAATCAAAGCTGCTTCTTGAAACTCCATTTTTCTCTGATCTATTTTTCTCCCTGCTGATTCAGAGCTGACCTGGGCACAGGGGTGTTACAGGATGTTCAGCACTGCTCTGTGTCAGGCCACAGCTGCCTGAGGTAGCCACTTCACTCGAGGAAATTATTTGAGGTTTTTCTGAGAGCCTCTTGACAGTAGGTAAAGATTGTTTCAGCTTGTGGGAGTGCCAGCTAGAAGCCTTCATAACCTCAATGACACGCAATGTCATAAAAACTCCTGCTAAAACTCACTCTATTCTTTGCAAGATGCTGATTCTGACGTCAGGCTCTGTCATTTCAACCATCACAGAGCAGCTCATCTGGATAAAAATGGCAAGTTGGAGATTGCCTACAAGTATCTCCTAACAGGAGTCCCTTCCATGGATTATTTTAGCTAAGAATGGAACTCTCCACATCTTACAGATCTCTTCCCCGTTCTCTCAGGGTGGAAAAAAAATGTACTACTGTGAGAAAAAGGGAGAAACGGATGATTTTTGGCCAAAGCTCTTCTGTGGTGACTAAGCAGACTGCAGTCTGATATGTCTCAATCTGAACAGCCCCATTTTGATGACCCTGTCACACATAATTACCAACAGAACTTCCAGTTTTCTTTAACTCATGCAGTAGTCCCAGAAATCCTGACTGTTGGGCATTATCTGCTTTATATGAGTTGTAATAACATCACATTTTTGTTTATATCCACCAGTAATAGAAAACATGCATATCTTTAGTTTGACTTAAAGAATAAAGTAAATACATAATTCTGGCAAATTGTCTGGAATTATAGTTTAACAGCATCTGGTTCAGATATTCTGTAGTAAATTGTTGGCACAGGCATTGCCACATTTTTTTTTATTATTATTATTTGAACCAAAATGTTCTCAGAAACATGTGTTTTTCGTCCAACTTCCATGTAATCCATTTTATGACGGCCACAAAGCTGACGAAGTTTGAAACTTAAACTACCTGGGCAGAAGGGATTGTTTCTGGACACTCATTACACAGCTGATTAACTGAGGAATAAGCAATCCTGGCACGTAACCCGGCGTGTCAGTTGTTTTGCCTTTTTGTCTCAAGGAGTTGTCTTTCTTGAAATACCTCCCCAGGTACAATGTGTACATTCCACCCTGTTTTGCTCACAAATTACATACCTGTCTTTTATGTCAGGTCCAATATAGCTGCACCAGGTTTTCTTATTCCACATTAAAAGTAACCAATTACTTGAGTAAATACCTGTTTTAAAAATATCTCAGAGTGGTTTCCTGCTGCTCTAAATACTGAAATATTCGGCAGCATTTCTGACTCTTATAAATCTTTCCAGTAGTTCATATTTTATCAAAGAAGCCTGATCAGCTTTAAACCTGGTGCATAACTCATTGAGAACATTTCTCAAAGACATGATTTTTTACACAAGCAATCAGGAAGAGAAGGTCTGTATCATTTTAAATATAATTAGCTCTGACTCTTCACGCATTTCATTTTCTGTGACTTTATTGTCAACTTCTGCTCGTTCCTCATAAAAACTAGTTACCAGAAACTCAAAATCGATGATGAGAGGGGAAAAGTGGCTTAAAATACAACCCTTTGAAGCCTCCCAACAGACCTACATTTACTGAGCCTAGCAGGTTCTCCAGTGTCGAATCCCATTTCAGTCACTGTCAGCAGCTTTATTCGCACCATCCGAGAACCAACTTGTGGGAATTAAATCAACATGTTCCCAGAGCAGGTCCCACACCAGGAGGAACCGAGTCCAAGAGGCAGCTTCCTCCGCTCTCCTGACCACTTTCCCAGCAGGGCTTTGCAGCTCTGGGCTGGCTTCGTAATGATGTGTCATTTGCAAGTCAGCACCTTGCACTAAGCCCCGAGGTGGGAAAATTACCCAGGAGAAGAGGCAACACTAAATTCCCCCGTCTTGCTTATTTTCTCGAGTCTGATGAAATCCCACTGCGCTGCTGGGGCTGCACAGCACAGCTTACTCTGACTCTGCTGTGAAATGTGTTTAGTCACAGATAGAAAACCCAGAATGCAGACCTTGGCACACCTTCCCCGCAGCATCCTCTTCCCTTTTGAAGTCATCGGCCTCTCCGTCCTTCAGAACTGGGCGTGCTCGCTCTCTCCCTGTGCGCTGGAGCCTCTTGCACAGCATTCCTCAGCCTTCACCTGCCTGCAACGGCCTTGCAGGGACACAGCCCTCTTAATAGTCATGAGGGCAGCTCATCTCCCTAAAGACGCCAAACAATTAAACGCTTCCCATTTCAAGGCAGTTGCAAAATGCTCGTGCCACTGCTTGATCGTATGAAGCCTTAATCGAATTATGAAACGCTCTTTAAAAAGTCAAACCTGTGTATGTTAACTGAAGGGCACTCAGAGCATATTCCTGAAAGCCAACAGGTGTTCAGAACTTCTGGAAGGAGTTGTGATCCTCTCCAAAGTGTTCCTGCTCAAAAATGTCCTCAAACACCTCGCAACCATCCTGCAGTCAGGCTCCTGTGTCCACGCAAGCTCCCAGTGCTGGAGCAAAGCTGCAGGCTCAGTGCCTCGGGATCCAGGCATCCCAAGTGTCCTGGAAACCAGCCCCTAAATCACTGGAATTGGTAACCATTCTATAAAATTACCTGGCACTGGGACTGGCAGTTGATCATGCTGCCAGGGAGCGAGTTACACCACGCTCCAAGAGACGCCAGATTTGCTGGAGCATGACTTGTGGATCACGCGCGCTTCTCCCTCACAGCACTCACCTTTAAAGCGCAGCCACAGCTCCCTGCCTGCCTAAGGAAGAGCTGGAGATGGCACCAGCTCCTCTAAATCCCAGGAGCAACCCTGAGGAGTGACCTCGAGAGAGGAAAGCAGGGAAAAATCCCGCAGCTCTGAGTGCCACCCGCCGCCCAGCTCAGCGTGCTGAGCAGGAGGAGATGGGAAATGCTCAACGTGCTGACAGCCGGCAGATTTCTTCCCCAAAGTGACACGAGGAGGGGCTATTTTAGGCACAGTTTTGGTAAGGAAAAGATGCTAAAATAACCTTGATTGGAGCGATTAATACGATATGGGCTGAAAGGGAGGAGCAGCCCACTAGGGCAGCCAGGGCTGCGGGGTTCGAAGGACACACTCTAAGAAATTACGAGAGCTGACTAGAGAAATCAGCCAGAGGGAGGAACATGGGGTCTGGAGGATGGAGACTTTGCAGAATTCAAAAGTCAAAAGGGCAAAACACGTCTAAAAATTGTAACTTTAAAAAGAGGCAGGAAGATTGATGAGGAATGGCTGCAGGAGGGCATCAGATCGAAAGCAGCAGGGAAAAGGCATTAGGAGAAAGCATCGTTTGAGAGGCACCAGGAAAAAATATATTTTATATATAATACAAACTTGCTGGTTAGGAGTAGTTACCTCCTGCAACAGAGAAAAACTGCCATCCCTGAAATTCTCCTGCCTGAGTTCAGCTCATTCAGACACTGGTCTTTGAACACTCGAGCTAAGTTAGACCTAGCATAGGCAATTAAATAGCAAAACTCTTCAGCAGTATAAATAGTAAGAGAACAAGGACAAAAGAAGGGCCAGGCATGCCGGGTGAGGTACAAATGAAGAAGAAAAACCTATTCCTTTAATAGCCCTGCTGTCAGAAAGGGCAGAGCCCATCCCAGGGGCACACGGGGGCTTTGCAGACATCCGCACTGGCACAGCCAGCTCCTTAGAGGAAAGCTGCAAGTTGCAGTTCCGAAGGCAGCAGCATGTTGATAAAAGGGAATTTCCACACGAGCTTGGCACCACCGTTAAGAATTTCAACCTTAAAAAAGAGACGTTGCGATGTCAAACCCTCCGGAAGGATATATTAAAAAAAAAAAAAAAAAAAAAATCAAATAAAACTTCGCACGGCTCAGCCTCAGCACACAAACCCGCGGGCCTGAGACAAAACCAGGGAGGGCCGAGGCGAGCGGGGCTGGCCGGGGGCTGCGAGGGGGTGTCAGGACGTGCCTGCTGCTGCGTAGCCGTGGAGCCATGGTCCTGCGGCGCGGTGTCACGTCCCGCCGAGGAGACCCTTGCTCGGGGAGGTGTGAGTGGATTTCCTCAAGTGCATTTTGACAGCTGTGAGGAAGCGGGCGGCAGCAGCAGCTGGAGACATTCCTGGCTGCGCCCCCCCCGGCGGGACCCCCGCCCCCGGCACGGCACAGCGCGGCCCGGCACTGCCGGGGGCTCGGGGGCTGCAGGGGAGGGGGCGGCAGGACC
>VWZT01007243.1:373496-386155 GCA_013397055.1 Pachycephala philippinensis
CCTCCTTTTTCTCCCTTTTCCCTTTTTTTTTTTTTTTTTATCACTCTCCGCGCTGCGAGACGTGTTTAAACACACACGAGCAGGAATGCACGAATGCCCATTAGGGACTGCCACATGTGAATCACGGCACTGTGCAGTTCTCAGCACGCTGGAGCCAGGACATGTGATCCGGCGAAGGGGTTGCATCCGGATGCCAACACAAGCACCACAGCCGCGCTCCCGGCCCCGAAAGCGCCCGGCTCCGCGCTCCGCAGCGCTCCACAAAGGGCTCCAGTGCCCCTTTCCCCCTCCCCCGGTGCGGCTGTGTTTGCGCAGCTCTCCGCCCGTGCCTCAGACAATCCCTGGATCCCACCCCGGGGCTCCCCTGTGCCACCCCCAGATGCGCTGCAGGGCAGGTAGAAGGGGAAAATTAAAAAAAAAAAAAAAAAGAAGTGCGGCGGCAGCGATTTGGGTTTGAGCTGGTGGGGGGGTCGTGAGAACTCCGGCAGGCTCCGCATTCACATCCGCGGCTCCTCTCTCTGCCTTGCAGCGGGTGGAAATTAGACCGAAAGTTGCTGTAAAGACTTGCAAATGGACCGCATGGCAGAGGGGGAGGCTGGGGATGGCTGAAACACGCTGCGGTTCGAGGGGGATTAGGCTGGCTCCCAAGGGCGAACTTTAATTAAAGGTACCACAGGGCACAGAGTACAGGAATTCTTAGCATCCTCAGTTCTGGTCTAAAAGCTGCCCCTGTTTAACTTTATCCCCAGGCTTTTTCAGCAACCACCTTCCCTCTGGCAGTGCTACTACATCCATTTTTTTTTAAAGGACCAGAAGCTGTCGTGTTAAGAATTAGATTTTTGGGTTGGTGGGGTTGGGGTTTTTTTTGGTTTTTTTGAAAGTGAGTATTAGACAGCATTTTTTGCAGTATTACATAACATCTGAAAGGGCAGAATAAACACATATGTAACTCCTAGCTCCAGTACATCTCTTTTATGTACTATGTATGTGAATATAAATCTTTTCTATTGATTTCTGCATAGCTGAGCACCCAGTTGCATTTTTGTACAACACTTGGTGCAAAGAACTTTATGTATCAGTGGGAGTTTTGCCATTAACTTGACAGACATCCTGACAGGCAAAACCCAGTGGTCTGTAAAAATCATTGTGCTAAATGGCCAGAAACTTGCTCAAAGTACCAAAAATGAAAAATTTTGGCTGGCTGGGTCCTGGGCTTGTCGTTTTGGCGCTTAAATTTGCTGGGGGGGGGGCTTTGCACAAGCCAGAGAGCAAAAATCATGCCTGTCCTTTGCTCCTGAGGAATTCAAGAGCATGAGACAGTTCTCAAGTGAAATTGCTTGACGTAAGCATAGTGGATTTGGCATTTACTTCTTGGATATCACTTTCATAACGTAATACACCCAAGTTTTGGCCTAATTCCTGCGAAAAACGGGCACGCTGCGGGTACAATTAACCATTGTCACGCATTTTTCTCTCAAACTGATGTTGGTAGCAAAACAACTCTCTCTCCACTACCCACCACCAGTTTCTGTGGAGAGTTCTTCGAATTAACTCTAACCAATACTCGTTCTAGCTGAAATCCAGCACTGCCTGGTAAATGCTGGCGATGTGGGATGCGGAGTGTTCGAATGCTTTGAGAACAATTCTTGCGAGATCCGAGGCTTACACGAGATCTGCATGACATTCCTGCACAACGCTGGAAAATTCGATGCCCAGGTAATGTCCTACCTGTCTGCTTGCTTCTGACACACACTTGGCATGCACTGCAGTTCCTTAACACGTCTCTGCACAAAAAATTCCCAGAGTGAGCCTACTTTTGCTGTCATTCACTAACTCGCCAGGAATTTTTCTGTCGAAAGGTCCAGGATCAGGACCTCAGGACAGTAATAAAGCAGCGGTGTGCAACCTGTCCCTAGGGATAGGCTGCAGCTCCCTGGATCCCTTCCACCTACTGTACCCAGGATAACTCCACTTCATGGAGCCAAACATGGTTTTAAGAAACACTGGGCGGCTTAAGCCTCCACACCATGTTTGTTCAAAGCTGACTCTGAGACGCAGCTCGGGCTCCCAGTTCATTTAGAATTATCTCAGGGTTTCCCAATGGCCAGTTACTAAAGTTGGCCCTCAAGACTTACACACAACCAGCCCAGGCAACCCCCAAAAGCTGCTGTACTCAAACAAGCCTCGGCTTCGAGTGCCGACGTTAAAATACGTTACTTCCGTGGTATGTGGTATTAAGTTTGTCTCCTTCATTTTCTCCCCAGACCATTTATGCATCATTGAGACATCCTGTTATTATGTCCTGTAAACCTCCTCTCCCATTTCAGTGTGGAGGGAAGGGAACATTCCGACGGGCCAGAGGCATTTGGCTTGACCAGGAGGTTTAGAGAATAACTTGACTGAAAGCACCAGCTCCATGGCACTGCTGAAAGCATGCCACAAAGCAGAGCTGTCCTCAGGATCCAGCCTGTCCCATGAGGGGTGGTGGTGGGAGCACTTTTGAGGGGCTGGAGCTTTAGGTTCAAATGCTCAAGGATGTAGGAAGGGCCTGGTTACCCATTAAAATGGGAATTGCTGTTTTTGTGGGTATCTGAAAAGCTTTGACTTAATTTCCGAGTGGCTTCCAGAAAACACTCGTTTATTTTTGCACAGTATTTCTGTCAGTGAACAGAGCTGACCAAAGAAGTAGGGAAGGAAAGTTGGGAAGGCAGGGAATGGTGCCTGTAGAGGCTGAGAGTAGCCATGGATGCCAGATCCCCAGATAGTGCTCATCAAATCCACCCTGTTTCACATCCAGGCAGAAGATTTAAACCCCTGGAGCTTTATTTAACATGAAGGTGACTTTAGCCTCTGCTATGACATGGCTTTTCACAGCTCCTCTCTGTATCATCTCCAGTTATTTCAAGCTGTATTAAATGACAAGACTAACACTGGCCATTTTCTGTTCTCTGCTCTGAAACCTGAGAATTGATGTCAGTTTGGGTTTATATAAGAATTCTCTTTTTCATCCCTATTTGCCTACTGTGCTGTGTGTGTTTGTTCCTGAAGGGAAGGGCAAGTGAGTGCCTTTAGTTTGGGAAATAGGGATGATGACTGAAGCAGCTCTCTGATCAGCAAGGAACATTTCTGGCTTGGAACAATTTGGGGACAACATCTGCCTGCAGGACTGGGTCAATCTTATTTAGTGTCAGTGGAGCTGGGCCAGTGCACTCTTGGGAAAAAGGATTTGGTCTTCATGGAGCACCTGTGTGAAAGAATCTGATGCTGATGAAGAGGTGGAGGCAGTGCAGGAGGTTTCCATGGGCCTATTGCTCAGCAGAGTGAAGGGAGTCTGAGCAGAGCTGCAGCTGCAGGATCCCATAAAAGAGGAAAGGAAGGGATGGGTCTGATGCCCACCAAGCAACTGAGTGAGGAAATCACAGTGGTTAAAGAGATGCTGCTAAAACAGCTTTCCTCCACCTTAATTTTTAGCTTCTTGATTTGATTTTCTTAATCTCACTTAGAGTTTCTTGCAACAGACATGAAGACACTGCAAGATTATTATTATTAATAATTATTATGAGTGCTGATTTGAGTCCCTCTCTGAGGAAGAAAATACTGGTAACTGGGGAATAGGGCAGGTGTGTAGAGATCGTGCATACATGTCTCTGAGTCTGTAAACTAATTTTAAAATAGAAAAAAAACCAAGACCCTGCAGTTGCTGAATGGGTGTCTGCTTGTGGTCCTGAGGAGCTCAGCCATGGCAGGATGCCCTTCCTTTGTGTTAACCTGTTGTTCTGCCACCCTGGAAGCAAATTATTCCAGTAACTCCAGCACTGAATTACTTCAAGGTGCTTCCTTTTGCTCTTTCCCTCGTTGGGGCAGAGGAAACCTCAGAGTACCAGTGAGGAAGCCCTGGGTGTTTCAGGTCCACTGGGGTGGCAAAGCTGGGTGACTTGGCATGGTCTTTAAGGGCAGAGAAACAGAGAAGAAGGGGGAAAGCCATTAAGTGATATCCTTAGCACTGTAATAACCCTTGACATTGTCCTGCAGAGAAGCAGCTGGCTGGGCATAAATCAGCTGCTGTGCTTAATGGACAAAAATACAGACCTACTCCATTTCTTTTCCTTCTCAGGGAAAATCCTTCATTAAAGACGCTCTGAAGTGTAAGGCTCATGCCTTGAGGCATAAATTCAGCTGCATCAGCCGTAAGTGCCCTGCCATTAAAGAGATGGTGTTCCAGTTACAGCGGGAGTGCTACCTGAAGCATGACCTCTGCTCTGCTGCCAAGGAGAACGTCCAGGTCATTGTGGAGATGATTCACTTCAAAGACCTGCTGCAGCATGAGTAAGTGCCTCTGTGCTGGTGCAGTCAGAGCGTGGGAGCTCCTTCCAGGAGTGCCAGTGGGCTGTGCATCTGCCCAAGAGCTGTTTCACCTCCTCCCGGCCTTAAGCACCTCTCGTTTTCCCATGCACAACACCGAGGTGAAGCTTTCTCTGCAGGGCCCCTCGAAGTTTGTGTGCAAAGGGTGAGATGTGGCTGTGGAAGGAGGTGAAATGGGTTGAGGTTGGATCTGCCAGTCCCCTTGGTGCTCTGGCAAATACACCGTCAGTGTCTGCCATTCCCAGAGGCATCCCACAATGGTTTTTTTTGCTTTCTGAGCTCAAAGGCATCATTTTGACCCCAGTGTCCTGTTAGAGGTGACAGCTAGAGAAGGGGGAAGAAGGTTTATGCAAAGTTGTCAGCAAAATGATAATTTCTTCTTTAAATACATACTTTGAAATGTCTTGTAGTTAATTGTCCCTGAAAGAGCTGCAGTCCCCCAGGTAATCTCCCATTCATCTTACTCTTTATTAATCTCAGATGCTTTTTAATAAAACATGGGGTTGTACAAAATGAAGGCGCAAGTCAGATTTTTGAGGACTTCATTCCTCTGACTGGGAGCACAGCTGTCCTCCGAGGAATGGCAGGCACAAATCCTGCTTGGAATTGATCAAAGCTGCTACATGACAGCAACAAACCAAGCACAAGCTGTTTGTACTGACTCTTTGTGCACAAATGCAAAAATCAGAGCCTGTTTTTCTTGCAGGTGAACGTCTCACTCCCGAAACAAGAAGGCTGAGCCACAGCCTGGCATCAGGCTTAACCTTAGAGCATCTTCCTACCACACCTCTGTGCCTCGATATTAGCACAGAAACTCCAAATCCCAGCAGCCATGACAGAGAAATTTTTTTGCAGAATCACTTCTTTGGGAATTGTAGCCTTGCATTTTATTTTCCTCACTATCCAAAGGAGCTGTGCTCTGATTCCATAGTGCTGAAAACCACCCCCCACTAATACTTGAGCTGCAGTGGCAGGGAGATGCTTCAGTGCCAGTTTAGTCACATAAATCCTGTGCTGTGGTTTGTTCAAGCTGGACATGGTGGCCTGAAAGCAAGGCCCTTTCCCTGGACATTCCTGAGGCTGGGATCAAAGGCATGGCTGGGGGCAGAGCTGCTGTGCCCAGGGCCGTGGGCAGCAGCCTGCTGGCTGGGGGAGAAGGGCAGCAAGGCTCCATCCTGCCCAGCAGCACCTCTCTGGGCACTGCCTGGGCTGTGTCAGCAGCTATAAATTGGGTACTTGGCACCAATTAACCCCCCCATCATTTGGGGATGAAAAGAACTGCGCGAGCCAAAAGCCTGTCCAAAGAGGAGTGAGTTATCCTTGTTTTATGAACAGGCTCAAGCAGGAATGCTCAGAGGCAGCTGCTTATTTCTGGGGAGCTGAACTGGGGGGTTGTTGGTTCGAGAAGAGAGGGTCATTCAGCTGAACACCTATAATTTGCATGATCTCATTTAGCGCTTCCTACACTCCAGCATCTCCCGGAGTGGGAGCTCGGCTCTCCTATGCGGGACTCCCCAAATAGAACCAGCCAGCCTCCTCCCCTCCCCTAAATTTAGAGGCCATCTCTGAAGCTCTTGAACTAAGGAACTTGTTCGAGATCAATAGGCAAGTGTGGCAGAGCTGGAAATAAAATCACGTCTGCTGACTCGCAGCCTTGTGCTCAGTTCAGGTACTCTGGTCAGGCCGGCTGAAATGCAGAAAGTAAAACAGGCAAGGAGAAATGGGCCAGTATTAATCCGCAGGGCTCTGGCAGCCTCTGAATACCTGAAATATTTGGCAGCTGAGCCACTTTTTAGTCATACCAGCGACCTTTTTTCTTCCAAAGATTTCAGCAGAGGTTATGCCCAATTTCAAGAACTCACTTCTTTGGGGCGGGGGCTTTTTTTATATCCTTCTGCTGGATCACTTTGTATGCAACGTGCTCAGCTCTCTCTTATCTCCTACTTTACATTTAAAACAAAAAACCTAAGAGCAGAGAAGCAAGTGGCAGCTCTCAGGCTTGTTCTCTGTTTTGTTCTGACTGTTCTCTCCCGATGAGTGTTCGGAACGCGGTCGGGCGGCGAAGCCTCCTCCTGAGTCAGCTGTGGGGGTCAGGCTGATTTGCCATGGTGGAAGTGGTGACAGGCCTTGGCAGATTGGTCCCTGCTGCATTCCAAGTAACTTTTTTTTTTTTTTTTTGGAGCAGCAGGAACAATCCAACCATGGGAAATATTTTGAGATAGGGGGAAAGGGGGAATAGGTGGCTCTCCGAGATTAGCGATTCAAAATGAGTTGAAGCAGTTGGGTAAGGCCAGACACTCATCATAATCTGTTGGTTTTCCTCGTTTCTTCTGACTGAAGTTAATAAGAAGAGATTTAAGCTTGTCCACAGCCACCAGAGCTGGTGGATGGGGTGCCCACGAGGTGCACCCCCATCACCCACCCCACACAGCCACGACTGCTGACCCCGGGCAGTTTTCCACTTGTGCTGTGGATGGTTCCTGCCGTGGAAGATTTTTAAGCACGTCCTTCTGGGCCTGCGAGCAGCTGAGCAGTTGTGTCAATAGACAACATCAATATTGACCCACAAAACTTGTGACCACAACTATTTTAAAATTGCTGCACTCGGTGACCTGTGGCTGAGAAGCCCAAGTGCCGTGCTCGAGCTGCTGCTGCCTTGGGGACACTCAGGGCTGGGTGGAAAGCACAGAGGGGACTGAGCCATGGCATGTTCTGAGGCTTTGTTTGGCTGGGAAAAGGTAGATACTGAAAGCTCTGTAAGGAAATGAAGAAATAAAACTTGGTGTGGGAAGAAAAAGTGCCACCAAAGCGGATTCTGTGTGTCTGAGCTCTGTTCAGGCAGATCCTGGCTCCAGACAGGATCTTGCCTGTGGTGGAGATCAACACCCAGTGCTCCAGAGAGAATGAGGAAAGCCAGAGAATCTCTAGCTGAGTATTTATTGCTTTCATAGAGGTGAGAAAATGCAGACTGCTGGCTGGTGCCATTCACCCAGAGCCTGTTTGGTGAAGCTGATGGCTCTGGACAGGAGCGAGTGTCCTTTGCCGTGTGTCCTGAGTAATAAACATGGAAGGGTATGGAAATAAAGATGGATGGGTATGGAAAGAGATGGAGGCAGAAATTGTGAGATAGTTCTTCCTCTTGCCAAGCAAGACCTCATCTGTTCCTCTGGTGAACGTTCCAGTTCTCCCAGAGTATCTCCAGGGGGAGAGCAAGCAAGATCAATCCAGAGAGGCTTTGACAGGATGCACTGTGCATTTCCTGCAGCGAAATGGCTGATCAGAATATGAGATTTTGCATAATTGCCATGGTGCAGAATTGCTGCTGAGTCAGGGGGTGCCAGGGGCTCACACGACTGGATTTGCTGTGCCCAGGGAGGCTGAGGCAGACTCTTCACTGATTCCCTGGGATGGCTTTTGACTCTCCTCTCACCGTTCCCTTTCCCTGCAGGCCTTACGTTGACCTAGTGAACATCCTGCTCACCTGCGGCGAGGAGGTGAAAAAGGCAATAACGAGGAGCGTCCAGGCCCAGTGTGAACAGAACTGGGGAAGCCTCTGCTCCATCCTGAGCTTCTGCACCTCGGCCGTGCACGGAGACGCCGTCCTGGGAGCCGAGAAGAAGGCGGGGGAAGGCAGCAGGGCCGCTGCTGGCCGTGGGGACATGGTGGCCCACGCCGAGCCCGAGCAGCACAGGGAGAGCTCGCGAGCAGCCAAGGGAGAGAGAGGTACCAAGGGCCACTCCAACGCCCGGGTCAAAGCTGGGGGCCACGGTCCCAAAGGGGCCCACGGGATCCTGGACCGGGCAGACGAACTGTCCGACTTCTCCGACATCCGGAGGTGAAAAAAGGCACCAGCTCCCCCCTTCCCCCCCTGCCCTCCCCCGGAAACCTCCTCCCTTGAGTTCCATCCTCCCGTCTATGGACATTCCAAAGCATTTCCCATTCAGAGGTCAAGCACAGGGCATTGCAAGATATCTATGGACCTCGGCATCAGTGTGTATATAGTAGCAAAGGGAGAGCAGTGGCAATGGGTTATCGATCCAGCAAACTCGACACTCGGGTGGCAAAATGTCTCCAGCTAAATTCTTTCCCCCTTTTTTTATGAAACGGACATCGTCTGAAATTTAGGATCTTGTTCGGGGGTTGTTGGGTTGGGTTTGGGGTTTGGTTTGGGGTTTTTTTGTTTTGGTTTTTTGGTTTTGTTTTTTTTTTTTTTCCCGGAGTCTCCTTGGCAGGGGAGAAGGTTCCAAGCAGGCTCTGCCAGACTGCATGTGGCTGCTTGTGGCTTAGCACCTCCAAAGGTTTAGGGCACAGCCTTACAGCAGATGGCTGAATTCCAGGGGGATTTGGTTTCTGCCTGTGGCTGGGAACGCCGGAGCTCAGGGCTCTCTATGTGAAGCTCTCTCTAATGAAGTAGCTGCCCTGTCTCTGGCACAGGAACCGTGTGGTCTGGAGCTCCACCACTTTCTCTGAAGTACCTTCTGAGCCATTGTTCCCACCTGGGTGACGCTGCCTGGTTTTAAGTGCCCCCTGTTAGTTTTTAACCACTGCATCACTTGACACTTGCTGATCACAGAACCATACCCAGTCACTCCAAGGGCAAGTAATCAGCTTCCAGACAAGGCAACGTGACTGTTAAAGACATGCACAGGGTGGAGGACCCCCAAAAGTATTCTCATGGACCTCTGAAAACCCTGTGCATGCTCTCTGCTTCCATCTGCCCCCTCAGTGATACAGGTCTTCCACCCTTGCAGCCCAAGCCTAAAGGGGCAGGTGTGGGCTCAGACAGCAAAGGACCCTACATATCCCCATATATTTAGTTCTTATTAGGGCTGCACTGAAGGCCCATCAGAAGCCTGTCTCTCCTTAGCAGGTGTGGTGTGGTTTGCTGGGATGTGGAGCCCCACTCTTAACCTGCCTATAGCTTGGTTTATCCAAATGCCAAAGACAAGGAGAGGGGATTGACTTGGGTTTTTTAATTCTCATGCAGGTAACGACGACCAATCTCCACAGAACGAGTTAGGAAAGGTGAAGAGTGTCAAGAGCTTATTGTCTTTAAGCAGTTTCAAGTGTGAACGAGGTGTTTGGCCATATCTCTCCTACCCCCTATGCAATTGTAATTCTCAGGTTGCAGCTCTGCAATCCTATTTTCCCAGATATTGTACTGGAAGTGGAGGCTACAGCACCCACAGGGACAGGAGGGTGAGCTCTCAGCTTCCTCTAGAGGAAAAAAAAAAGGAGTTTTTCTTAGAAAGTGGGAATCACACCGGGGATTGGAGGCTTCTCGTTTAGAAAGTTTGGGAGGAAAGCTGTGGGGGCAGGAAGGAGGTTCAGCAGAGACAGAACGTACCCGGTGAACTAACGTACGTCTTGCCGCATGGTGGGAAGGAGCTGCATAAACAGGAGAGGGTGTTGGAATTTGGCTACAATTTCCAACTCAGATTTCAGTTCCTGCTAAGTGAGCACGGCTCCTAATAGCTACATTCAGGGTTTAATGCAGGGATCCACCCGCAGAACTCGGAGGCACCGCTTTAAATAGCAGCCACGTAGGAGGCAAGAGGGGACAGTTGAGTTGAAAAGGTGTCTCTGTGATCACCGGGTCTTTGCTTAAAGACGTGGCCTTGATCCTGCCCGATTTTAGCAAAGTTCTGTGATGAAATTTTCGTTTGGTTTCAGTGGGAAGAGCTGGGATCAGGCCAGGCGCTGTAGCGGCAAAGAGCGTGGTGATGGTGCAGGGAGGGTGGCAGGGAGGGTGGCATCTGCCCCGCTGGGTTGGTGACAGCTCTGCCACCCCTGGGGCACCCAGGCTGTCCCCCAGAGCAGCTTGGGTTGGGTCTGACTCTCTTGGCCACCTCCTCTGCTCCAAAAACCTGCTGGTGGTACCCTAAGAAGGTTTCTGGCGTGTGCCTCCGTGGGTTCCCTGCAAGTGTCCTCTCCCCCTCGGTGGCACAGAACCACCACGAAGAACAAGCTCAAACCAAAAAGACAATCCAAGCATTTTAGCACAAAAAAAGAAAAAAAAAACAATAAAAAAAAAGAAGCAAACAACAAAAACACAAACCAGAAACAACAACTTGCTACCAATGTTCTTGCATTGAACTAAAATAAGATCCCTCTGTCATTAGAGGTCTTGATTCATCAATGGGAACCAAACAGAGATCTACATCTTTGAATGTCTCAGTCAACATATCACCTCAGCATGCATACAGTTTTATTTGTGTTCATTGGTTCTGTGGGGAAAATTGTGTGTTCCCCTTGTTTAGTCAATGAAAATTGGGGAGGGGGGGACAAGCTGTGGGTGGGAGGGATTTTTGTATAAGGCATCATTTTTTTTTTTTCCTCTGTGTGTGAAGATTTTATGTGTTCATCTACTGATTCCACATATGCTATTATTGTAAATATTTAACATTTCTATTTATTATAGTGTCCCCGTTTAAAAAAAAAGAACACTGCTGGCTATGATAATTTAAACGTATGTCATGACCTGTGTTGTATATATTCATGCCACTAGTATGGGTTTTTTTTATGTTTAAAGCTGCGTAAATATAGTTTTATACAGTTCCATAATGTTATTGACAGCATAAATCATTTATTTATTGTTAAACCTTTCTTTCATATCTAACAGATAGGGTGCGTTTTACCTGAGATTATTTTATTGTGACATCTACATAGCCTTAATTCTTTATAAAACAAAAAAGGAGAAAAAAAAAAAAAGTCCATTTAGATACTGTATGATGCTTTAATTAACATTCCTTATGAACTTGCTGTTCATGAAGGAGGTTTAGCTTAAAAGCCAAGGTATGAATGTTTCCTTTATGCTTTGCATCTGGAATGAGCCTTGTTCTGGAATGAAAATACTGCGAGAGAAGCAAAACGCCTACAGGAAAAAAGATAGCAGTAAACCCTGGCAAATGCTGTCCTAACTTACAGTGCTGAACTAGAAGGAGAGAAAAAAAAATAAAAGAAATAAATAAATAAAAGACAAACTGTCCTTAATTCCAAATCTCTGGGAGAAAAAACATACTAGTTTTATCTCGTGTAGAGTTTGCAGCCAAATAAGCTTGTAAATAAAGAAAATGCATATGGCTTTAGACAAAGCTCTGTACCTTTCACACACTATTATTTTCCTTAAACACTAATAAATGTTTTGAATAAGTCTGTGGCTGGGTTTTGTTCAGCTGGAATCTCGGCTGCTGCGAGATAAGGGGGTAGGAAAAGCCCTCTGAAGCTGAGCCAGCAGCTGCAGCCAAGGAGGGCAGAGGGGATTTGGCTGCTCGTCCCCCACAGCCAGGCAGGGACAGGACATGGGGACAGAGCCAGCCCTGCCCCAGAGCAGGGCACAGACCTCGTCCCTGGTGTGTCCTTCCCCAGGACAGGGACACCTCGCTGCTGCTGAGGTGGGAGCTGGAAGCTTGGGTTGAGGCAGAAAAGGAGATGCAGAATCAGCTCGAGGGTGAAAAACGGGGAGCAGAAGCTTGTGCCCTTCTCAAGCCCAGACAAAGCCCCTTCAGGAGGTTTTCCCTTAGCAGGAGCCATGGATTGGGATCACTGCAGCTTGTCAGAGCCATGGATTGGGATCACTGCAGCTCGTCAGAGCCACCTCATTTATTAAACCAGCAGGTTCAGGTTAGGGGAGGAGCAGGGGGTGCAGCTGATGGGGTTTCTCCTCAGTGCCCTGATGTTCCTGGATTCCCACAGCCCCTCAGCCAGGCTGGCTGCAGGCACAGCCCAGCATCCATAAGTGCATCCCATAGGAGCCAGGCAGGGGATGTGTGGCTGACCACAGCACCTGCCTGTGGGCGAGGTGTTGGCAGCCCCCAAAGCCCCAAGTGCTGGATCCCAGCCAGACCCATTAACAAATACAGCAGCAACCCTTCCTACAAGCTGCAGGAGCTGATAAGATTTGTCCTGCGTGGATGAGACGCTCAGTTCGTGTGACACAGCAAGAGTTATCCCTTCAAGATTTTACCTTAAAACCAGAGGACATCCATTTTCACTCCCCGCTGCCAGCTATTAATAATCTATCAGTGAGTCCCAGCCCATGGCTCTGTACAGGGATGTCACAGGAGCTGTAATTCTCTCTTAAATCAGGTATCGAAATCTTAGATGCTTACTGGAGTTTCAGCAAAGGAGAAAAGCAAAATCCTAAGGTTTACGAAAAGCAAGCTGCAGAAACAGCCCTTTGTGTTGTCTCCAAAGTCATTTTCACAAGGTGTCGGGGTGTAGGCAGCAAAAGGATGGAGAAATTATGAGAAAGCACCTCAGAACATAAAGCACGGACTTTTTTTTTTTTTTTTTTT
>VWZT01007243.1:386177-404426 GCA_013397055.1 Pachycephala philippinensis
AGGCTGCTTGCATGAAAAAGCACATTTTTAACACTCCTTCTGTGGGGTTTAAAAATAACTAATCCAGTTGAAGCCTTTGGATGAGATGGGCTTCACAAGCCTGAATGTGATTTGCAGCAATGTAGGACCTGTAGCGTTTCTTTGCCTGTAGGTGCAGCAGCTCTTTATAATCCTGTCATGGACTGTCAAACACCAACGGGAGAGTGCATCCTGCCAGCAGAGCTGTCACAGAGTTCGGTGGAATGTGAGCTCAGACCAACCTGCACTCAGGAACAACTTGTGCTGGACCCTTCCCTGGCATTCACCATCCCAGTGCATTTTTTTTTTGCAGGAGCTGCTCCCCACCTTGGCTGTGATGCAGCTGAGGTAGCTGCATTCTGCCTCTGCCATCCTCCCCACAATTTCACCCAAAAAAAAGTTAATTTTCATCTCCTAACGTGTAAAATGGTGAGCCTGCATTCTGCTCCCAAAAGTGGCAAACGTTAGTGGTGGAGAAATGACCCCCGGCTGCCCTTAGGGCATCGCGTCTCACAAAATAGCACAGTCAGTCACAGAGTGCTGACATTAAAAAGTGCAGAAGCACAGGGAGAAAAAGAAACACTAAAACAGACTGCAGAGCAGGGATTCTGCATTGCACAACCCACTAAAATATGTTTAATACCAGCATGCAAGTCTGCTTCGAGGCTGGAGTGATCTTAGTTCAATTTGCTCCGAGTCACTTTACAAGCGAGGCGAGGAAAACCAAATCCAGAAAACTCAGGCTGCAAATGCACATCCACACGCAGGTCTCAGCCAGCTGAACAAACCCCACCAGGATTCCTACTCGTGGTCCGTTTGGACTTAGCCTCTTTACGGGCTCCCTGTCTTGCCTCCCAAAAGAACAAAATTAATTCCAGCTATTGGCTTGCTCAGGCATACCAAAACATTTACAAATGTATATGGCAATTTACATATGTCAGCCCACACGGTGAGCTGAGTCAGAGCTGCTGCCAGCGCTCCTGCCTGCTCTTCCCAGGTTCCCAGGTACTGCCCTTCGCTCTCCTCCCTTGCCTGGAGATGCCAGGAGATGCCAGGAGATGCCAGGAGATGCCAGGAGAGCCGAGGCAGCTCCAGAGCAGCTCCGTGCTGCGTCACGCCTGAGGAATTCATCCTCAGCGATCTTCCCAGGTGAGGGAACAGTTAAAAGCTTGCTGGGAAGCCTCTCAGCAGAGCGTTTTTAAATCTATTTCCTGACATCTCACCAGAAACACAGATCCCACTCAGTTTTCACTGCTAGTTATGTTCGTGTTTCCATGCTCCCCTCGGAGACTCTCGCAGGAAAGGCTTCTCTCACACCTGCTCGAGGCACAAATTGCTGCCTGTTCCCCCAGGGACGAGTTCAGCACATCTCCAGCCTCGAGCGAAGCCTGAGCCAGCCTGGGCAGCTGCCCTGTGCCCAGCCAAAACTGAATTATGGGGAGGGGGTGCCAGGGGGTGCAGCTGGACACCCCCAGAGGCAGGAGCTCCACTGATGCCTCCCGAGGTCTTTCCCAGGTCTGGTCCTGCAGCACCAGCACTAACAGGTCCTGGCACGGGGTTGGGGCTAAGCATAACCTTATAATTAGTGAAATCCTGACCATTTTTGTTCCTGTACGTTTTCTTTAGGGGAAAAGCCTCCCAGCCAGTGGAGTGTTGCATTTTGAAGTGAAAACCCGGTGTCTTTCCTGATTGTGAATGTGAAATGGGGACTCGAGGCTTGAAAGACATGTCAAATTATGGGAAGCTGCAGGGGCTGAGAATTCCTATCTCCAAGAATACTGCCTGTTACAGCCTTGACCTTTTCTGCAAATACCATCCTTCCCTATAAAAACGTGGCTTGGAGTTTATTTAGAAATTCTTTTCAAGTAAGAAGTCGTTCTTTGGAGAGTCTGCTGTGAGGTTCTCCGTGTGAGATGGAGGCTTTTTTAAGGTATTCTGTTGCAAGAAAGTGCCCCAGGAGAAGTGCTGGATACGCTGCCACGCATCTCAGTGGCTCTGGTGACACCACAGACACCAGCCCTGACGTGCTTCTGCAGGAGGAACCTCAGCAGGGTTGAAAGCAGGGCTGGCTTGGCTGGCACAGGGCAGGAACAAAGTGCCCCCGTGGCACAGGCAGCACCAGCTTCCCCGGTGTCACTGGAAACAGCAGCTCATGGAAAAGCTAAAACCAGGCTGCATTTTAACAGAGCGCAGGATCAGCCCTCTGCTATCTGAGCCGTTATGGCACGAAATCCCTTCTATAAACCCCGCTTCCATTTCTCAGATTTTCTGCAGTTTGTAGCTGCTTTTCTATATCCCACAGTCACACCGGGCTACATTTGTCACCCATGAATAATCCCACTTACATTGCAGAGTCTCTTCCTACCCTGGAGAAAAATGCAGTGGGAGGTGTGGGGAAGCTCAGTGAAAGCTGACAGCCAGGAGAGACTGGGAAAGGCCTACAGAGCTCCTTATTTAGATGTCCTATTTTAAGATAAAATGAAGAGGAACTATGCACATTCAGCATTTTGCTAAACTGACATGAAACCAAGTCACTACAAAGTCAGTTTGCAGAGGGATGCAGTGCACATGCTTGAAGCCTTCTGTAAAATATTATTATTATTTATGATTGCGGTAGCTCCTGGCTGTCAGCAAGCCCCAACCTTGGGGCTACTGATCCGTGTATCACAGGAGAGAGCCCTGGCCAAAAAAAGATTCCACTGGTAGAAGGAAACATTGCCCTTTGCCTGCCCATGCAGAAAATGAAATAGTGCCTGCCTGGGCACTCAGCATTAACTCCTTGCACAAGATGCTTTGCAACAGCAGCGACAGGAATTACCTGGTTTTCTCCCACCTACACTTGCTGACCCAAAAGCTGCCCACTAACTGATGATGAGTCTGCAGAAGCTCGTTAAAAGCGTTTTAGCCTGTACAGAAAGAGGGATTTAAAGCAGCCAGGGTGGCTTGGAGGGGGCAGAGGATGCCCAGGGAGGCTGGAAATGCTCTGCAGCAAGGAAGGGCTCCTGAGGGTCCCGGCAGCTCATGGCAGCAGCAGCTGACTCTGCAGATTCCTGGGAAAGGAGGTGTGCTCTGTGGCTCTGTGTGGGACATGGGCTGGGGAATGTGGCCACAGCCAACAGCCCAGGGCTGGGGAATGAGTTTGGGATAATAATTAAAGGCCCAGTCTTGGGTTCATCAAATCCTCTGGTAAAACATCTTATTGATAATGGCAGGACATTAGGATTAGGCTTTTGCCTGATCACTGAAGGTTTCCTGACTCCTGCCTTATCAGGGACGGTCTTGTCAAAACCAGAAAAGAGATGAGGCTGAAAATAATCTGTTCTCAAACTTCCCACATTCAGAAATGCCTGATCTGAGGCACGGGGTTTTCATGCAGCACTCCCTAAGCACAGCCCATTTGCAAAGCATGGAAAAGCAGGAAATCCATAGTGCCTTTCTACAGAACCCAGAATTGTACAACGTTTTAAGTAAAACAAAGACTTTGATACCACTTTTAAAAATCTGCAATGAAGTTTCCTAGGGTTTATGACATGATGTACCCTATTGCTGGAATTCTGGCCATCCTACACTTCCCTTCTGCTGGTCACCTATCACAGCTTCAGCATAGCCTGGAAAAAAGGTCAGGCCCTCTCTTCAAAGGAGAAAAGACAGCTATACCTCCCCAAGGAAAAGGGTAGCAGGATGATACCATTTTGGGGGGGGAAATACAGCAATTATTGTGAACAATAGCACAGAAATCAAAAACCTGAAAGGGTGGAGTGGGGAAGGAGCAGAGACAGTAGCGAGAACACGTGATGATGCCATTTCAGCACATAAACTCATTTAGGAGCTTGCTTGGAACAAGCTGTTCCTAGGGCACTGCCAGACTGACCAGAGACAAGAACAGCATTTCAGTCCAATTGACCAACAAGTTGGTCAAGCCCTCTCTCGTGCCACTGCCAGGCAGCCTTGTAAACACTGAGGGTCAGATAAACATCCAAATGTTGCAATTTATTGGATTCACATTCCTCTGGCGATTCACCTATGTTTTCTTCTGTCGGGACGAGGGGTTGTGGGCAGCTCACAGGAGGATCATGTTCCCTACCAGCACGAGGCACGGGCAGGACAGAGAGAGCAGAAGATGAAATGGGAAGCCCAGACTTTATAGGAAAAACAATGCAACATCCATCCTTATCCTCGAAAGAAAACCACGAGCATTCTCCAATCTTAGCAACTCTCTCCAGGACGAGAAAATGAGCGAACTTAAACCATTTCAGGGGCCACAAAGCCAGGCGCTGCCACTGAGGGCTCGCTTTGGAGCCACACCAGCAGGGAAAGGAGGGTTTTCCAGGGCTTTTGCAGGGCGGTGGCTGTCTGGAGCAGGCACGGCGTGTGCCCGGCAGCCGGAGCAGGAACACGGCGGTGACGCACGGGTCACTGCAGGGACGGCACATGAAAGGCACGGGTCAGCTCAGTCCAGGAGATGCCCCAGCCCTGCACGAGGCCCCGGCTGCCACTGCAGTGCCACAGGTGCAGCTGCAGCCGTAGTAAGGCTTGCACAACCCCTGCTCTCATACGCCCGAGGACACACACCCCCACACTCACAGTTTACTCCTCGGGCACAAAAACAGCGGGGCCAGACCCAGGGAGCCTCCTGTGGCACTGGCAAGGCCACACTGATGTCACAGGAGGGTTGGTGCCCCCGCTCTGTTACTGGGATAACTCCAAAATTATTCTGATTGCACTCTTACGACCCACAAAAAAAACAACAGCACCAAAGCACAAAGCTGGCTCTGGTATCTCTTTATCAGATTGGTGAAATAGCCACCAAAACACAGGCCAGGAAGGACAACCCTGCTGTCTCCAGGCTGTAGAAAAAGATGCTAAAGCCCATCCAGGGTGGGAAAAAAAATTTGTGGGAGCATTTGCCAACGTCTCCATATCCCTAGTGAGGAGCTGCACAATCAGCCAGGAGCAGGGTGGGGATGGATCAGCCCCACAGGAACAACCCCAGCTGCCTCGGCCTCGTGCCCTTCAATAGTTTCCAAAGACAGGGCAATGATTTAGCAGAAAGAGGCCCCGGAGCACTGATGGGTTATTTTATTTGTGGCTTTGAACTCCAGGACCTTACAGGATCCCTGGATGTGGTGTCACCCATTCCAGGTGAATTTTCCTGGGGTCTCTGTTCCACCCGTGCAGCGCTGGAAATCTTCGGTGCCTGCTTTCCATCTGACAGCAGCACAGCTGAACCAGAGGGATGCAAAACTAATCGTGGGGAGAAGGGAGAGCCAGAAAGGGATTCCAGCAACACGGAAACCAGAGGGGAATGCCAGAGCAGTGCTATCTGCGATGGGTATCTGTGACCCTTCATTTTCCAAGAAGCAGCGATGATAAGGCAGCTCTGCCCAGGTGAAAGATATCAGCAGGGCTAATTGTAGCTGAGCAGGCTGATTCTTATGGCAGTGCTGTTATCTCCCTGGATTCCAGCTCCCAGCGGCTGCTGTCACTGCTCAGAATATCCCGCAGCACAGAGAGAGAGGAAGAGAAGGGGGTAGAAAAGAGAGAGGAAAAAATGAGGAAGAAAAGAAGACAGAGGAAAGGAACAAGCGGAAAGGAAAGTGTAAGAAAAGACAAGACAGAAAGGGGAGGAACAGAGAAGATATGGGAAGATGAGAAGGCAAATGGGGACTCTCAGCTGCTCCACAATTCCCTCTTTACAGGGGTTTCAAGAGAGTGGAGCTGACGGCAGAAATTGCTCGCTGTGGGTGTATTTCAGGAGGCAAACTCAGCTCGACCCTTCCCTGAGGACATCCATCCTCTGCAAGGAGAGACCAGGATTGTGTGGAAGGCACGGGGAGTAAAGAAATTACTCCGGAGACGTTACCTCTCCAGTGATTAATGATGAGCTGCTAATGAGGCTTAGCACAGAAGGGAGGCTGCTCTGGTCCCTAAAAACTGCCCCAAGAGCCAAGTCCAGAGGAAGGGAAGGGAAGGGAAGGGAAGGGAAGGGAAGGGAAGGGAAGGGAAGGGCACTGCTAACTTCGTGTCCACTACCACCACACCCTGCTATTCCTGCACCCATCCACCAACTCTCTGCTTCCCTTGTCCTACCCAATTTCCAGATTTTGGGCAGCCCCAGCTTCGAGCAGGAAGGAGCTGTGGGCACTGCCCTGCACGGTGCCCGAGCTGTGCCCGTGCTCGGCCAGCTGGACCTGTCAGACCTGCTGCCCACATGATTATTACTCTCAGTTCTCCTCCTCCCAGCCAGCTAAATACACGGTGTGAGAGTCCCTGGGCCGAGGAGGTGACGCTGGAATCAAGGATGAAAGGAGCAGTGAGGAGCGACTTGCCCAAAAACACGTAGCACAAGAGCAGTGCCTAGCGAGGGATGGAAGGGGTTTGTTGCCAAAATATGAGTGGCAGGAGCCAGCTGATAGGTGTTTTGTTTTCCAAGGCACCCACTTGAGGTGCAGGTACAGCCCAGGAGCTCCTGGAGGCTGGTGGCTTCAAGCAGGGCTCCTGAATTTGCAGAATTAACACAGCAGTGCCTGGTGATCCAGGTCTCTCCGTGCCAGGCTGCAGCTCTGGGCACTGGGAAACACCTCCAGAAAACACCTCCAGAATTATTTGGAAGCAGAATCCTTTAGGCTCAGGTGGAAAAACAACTCCAAACCCTTCACAACAACTCTTAGATATTTATTCTTCAGGGGTAAATGCCGTGAGGGTGAGAGTAGAAAATAAGAAATCCTCCCCAAGTGAAGGTCAATGCCAACAAAACCAGTGCCAGCCTGAAAATACCCTCTGAGTTATCCACAGGCAGCCAGTGGGGGCTCCTGGTGGAGATGTACACTGAAATATTGAATTTTGGGGATTTTTTTTACATTTTACCTACTCGAATTCAAAATGACATCAGAAATAGAATCAAAATTACACCATCATCTCTTGTAATCCTTTGCACTACAGAGAAAAACTGCACAAGTTATACGTGATGATAGTTTTTTAAAGAAAGGTGAAACTGCTGAAATGGTGGAAGTCACAGACCATGACCTGAACATGCCAAAAAACTCAAGTTTTGAGGAAAGTAACTTTTACTGCAAGTATGGAAAAAACAATCCGAATTGTTAATTTTGATTTATTCAATCAGTTTGACTGGGGTACTTTATCATGCTGGTGTTAATTAATTAATTAAAAAGCAGTCAGGTTTATTTTCCATTTCTAGCCATGAAAAAGTCTAAAATATGTTCTGCTGTTACTAAAACTGTGAAGACCTTGACCAGAAAAATACTTCATTTCACTCCCTACTTAAAAATAACCTCAACAAATCAGCTTTGTACACAGAACAGGCCTTTATACACTTTCTTTTTCATCTGTAGTTGACACATCAGACAGTTTAATTTAGATAATAACTCCTTCTCATGACTTCTTTTCTGAATTCCCATTTCGACCCTGATGAATTTCATGATAAATCGCAAAAGAAAACCAAGACTAGCCAAAAAAAAAAAAAAAAAAAAAAAAAAAAAAAAAAAAAGAAAAGGAAAAAAAAGAAAAAAAAAAGGAAAATAAAAAAATTATGCCATGCATCATTTTCTTACGGAATAAATCATCCTCCTAAAAATCTGAATAAACACTTGATAAGTGGAACAAAGTAAATGGAAAACCCAGAACAAACGCAGTGCAAGGGCTGTGTTTAGGGCCCTGACTGACATTCTCTGGTCACACAGAGCAGGCCAGATTAGGATCCCTACAGGATTTTGCTGAGGGTCACCACCCCTGGAGCAAAACCTGCCCCATGGGAGCCACATCTCCATCTCGGGAGGAGTTTGGTATCTCAGCTTAAACCATTGGCAAAGGTCAGTTTGTCCCCCCCAAAAAAAACCCCACAAGTTTTCAGACTGGAGACCTGCAGGTGCAGCTTGTCCTGTCCCCAAAAACACAAGGTGGGGGGATCTGGGGGCAGTGATATCCTGAATTTCTGCCACGAGATTCCCCCCCAGAGCACATCAGCCAGGAAACCTGACTGCAAATTCTGAATTCCTGCAAGGAAATAGCTGCATCCCACATCAGTCTGGGATAGGACTGGGATTCAAAACATGAATATCTTGATTTAAATTGTGATAATGTCAGTGAATCCCTTTGGCTCTGGAGCAGCCCCGTGCTCAAACCAGAGCTGCCTTCACTCCTGGTGCAGAAAAGGCACAGCAACGTGGCAAAGGTGGGGAAGGAATTTCCACCCATTTTACCCTGACACCCCCTCATGTGTGGAGCAGGAGGTGGAAGGATCACCACTGAGCCAGATTTCCCTGGGAAGGAAGGACAGGAGCATCCCCCAGCTCTCCCGGGGTTCACCAGGGGTCCCCCCGTTCTGCCAGCAGCTCCTGCACCCCTCAGAGCCGTGGGGACAGGTTTGGGAGGGGTGACAGGTGATTTTAGTCCATTTGGATTCTTTTTCTCCTTAAAAAAAAATATGCAACTAACTTCAGAACTAATGGCCTGAGTGTAACACTCCGGAAGATAGTCTTCTTAAATTTTATTTTATTTTACTAAAATAGCTCTTGAAATTATATCAAGAGCTGTCAATATCACTAATACCCTGTCCCCCAGCAGCAATGCCCACCCACACGCCTCTCCCAGTGCCACAATTCCCGATTCTGCAGCACCATCTTCAGCAAGAGGGAGGAAAACACCTTCGGCAGGCGGCAGCGGGGAGGGGTGGACCCGGAGGACCTGCGGTTACAGCCAGGAGCAAAATAAATACAGATGGAAGGTTTGGATCAGGGATTTTGGATCAGAGAAGTTATGGCATCTGCCATCCCAGAAAAACCCCAGCACAACCTGGGAATAGTTTGTGGAATTCGGTATTTTATTGTTAAGCTCCTCTGCCCTCACAGCCCCCTTTCTGCCTACAGGAAAGCAGAATTAGGCTGCTTTTCACCCAATTAAAACCAAATTATCTGCTAAATTCTCTTCTTGAGTTTGTTCCCAGCACAGCCCTCCAGCAGCCACCCACCTGCCCTGCACAGCCACAGCAGGAAGGGAACAAATGTGAGTTGTCCAGAGCCTAAAAAGTCAAATATGGCCCCAAAACCTCTAACATGTCCCATGAATTCCCACCCTCTCTCCCATGTGGATTTAGAGCATCAGGAAGGACAAAAAACCCTTCACACTCTTCTACCTCCCAACTGCTTAAAGCAACAAGGATGGGGACAGGACACAAAGCAGCTGGAGGTGTTTGCTGCAGGTTTTCAATTTATTTGATGACAATCCGAGTTAGGTCTCCTCATTTCTAGAGAGGAGCTCAGCTTCCTCCTGTCAATATCCAGATTTCTCGTATAACTCTGAGAGTAACAGCAGAGGAGTGCAAGGACTTAAAATAGGAATAATGTTAATTTAGAACCTCCAAAAAATGGACAATGGGCTCTGAAACTTGATATTAACTATAAGTAAACTCTGAGATATTATTCCAAGAGCTATTTTAGTAAAAGAAAATAAAATTTAAGAAGGCTTTTTTCAGGAATGTTACACTCGGGCCGTTAAGTTCTGAAGTTAGTTGCATTTTTTTTAGGAGAAAAATAATCCAAATGGACTAAAATCACCTGTCACTAAGACATTCAGGTTTATTAATTCTCCATTAAAAGAAAAGCAGAACGACATGTTGCTGGGAGGGACAAAGCTCATCCTTCTGCACACTCAGGAAGAATCTGCCCCGTGGTGTCAGGCAGAGTGGGTGCACATAAAAACTTATTTCTACTAAAGAAAACCCAGAGGAGGGTGAGAACAGCCACCACGTCAAGGGTTGGCTCTCAAAGCCAAAGCTTTGACTCCTTTTGGCAGCACCAAATTTCACCCACAGCTCGGATCTCTGTGCAGCAGAGGGAAAGAATACAAACTGTCTCTGAACTCAGGGAGTTGTACAGAACACAGGTTCTGGTCGGGATTACCAAAATTATGGACATTTTCTCAAATTATTGGGGTGGGGGTTTGTTCCTGTGTCTTTTTTATTCTCAAACTCTCTTGTCCTCTGAACCCCAGAGCTGCAGCTGGGAGTGCAGCTCCCAGATCCATCCTCATCCCTCCTTCCCTCCCTCCCTGCAGTTCCTTTCTGCTTTCACTTGAAGGCAACCTTGCGCTGCTCATGGAGAGAGAAAGGGGCTGGGGAAGCACCGCAGCTGCTGCAGCCGCAGGGATCCCAAAATCCCAGCATGGGGCAGGCTGGAGGGGACCACAGTGGGCACTGGTGCCACCTCCCTGCTCCATCCCAGAGCCCAGGGCACAGCAGGGTGTGCTCACAGCTCTGCAATATCCCCAGGGAGAGACCCCACAGCCTCTCTGGGCTCTGCTTAGGGCTGGGCACTGCACAGGAAAAAGGTTTTTCCTCGTATCCAGGTGGAATTCCCTGGGCTCAGTCCCTCCCCGTCCCTCTGGTGCCATTGCTGGGTCCCACAGAGCCTCCCTCACAGGTGTAACAGGGCTCAGACACGGGGAAAAACAGCCTAATTGTTTTTATAAAATCTGATTAATCAATATTTGAACACTGCTGACTTCCCATTGAGCTCCTCTGAAGGTTTAACCCCCTTGCAAAGAGCAGGAGGAGCAGCAGCTGCAGGGGAACAAACCCAGGGGCACAAACAACCCCTGCCTTGGCTCCTCTCCTCACTTTACTGCGTGGGAATTAGTAAATGAATTCTGATGGGAAAAGGAAATGACTTATGGAAAATGACACCTGGCCATGCTGGAGGGGAAAATACCGATCTGGATAGAGTTTGCCATTCTCTGCCATTGATCTTTTGAAATGTTTTTGGCAGCATAAGCACTAAGGGTAGTGGTGTGGTGCTAAATAGGGTACGGTCAGCACAGAGAGGGACTGGGATAGCATCAGGGAGGAGCAAGACAGCCATGGTTTGTGAACAGCAGAAAAAGGATAAAATACAATGTACTTAGAGACACTAAACATAAATTTGAAATGTGAAATAGTAAAGGATAGGACAAAGAGCACCAGCCTTGGAGGTGACAAAAACTGGATATCCTCAGGATACCCAGCTCCCAGAGCTGGAAGTTAGTGGTGAGCATTGACAGTGACCACAGCAGCAGGGACAGCTCAGTTCTGAGTGGGGACAGAACCAGCTGCAGAGAGGGATATTTCCTAATCAGCTGTCCCCGAGGAATTTTATCCCTGGATACTCACAGAGCTGGTTATCTCGGCCATTAGTGAACTTGTGAGGGACAGGTGAGATACAGCAGGCGGGCAAAGGGCAAAGGCAGGCTCTGTCCCCTCCAAAGCAGGGGACCAGAGCACCCAGGCAGTTACAGACCTGTCTGTGATGCCAGGAAAAAACATCAGGAGAAATAAATACCTGAAAAAACCCAAGATGAACAGCAGGGCCTGTGAAATGGTCAGCAGTGAGTGGTGCATGGTAACGGGGTTTGTGCAGGGGAAAAGAATAAAAGGAGATGCAATACGGAAGAATTTAAGAATAAAAGGAGATGCAATACAGAAGAATTTAAGAGTCCAAGGTTTTAAATTTGTCTTTTCCATTAATTTCAGGGAACAGACACTTTGATAAATTACACACATCCACCTCTTGACACTGCTTTGGGAAGAACAGCCAATAACATCACTGTGCATGAAGCTGCATTTATGAAATCACTCTTCAAAGCAGAGCAGTATTTAACATTTTCTCCTTTTCCTTCTGCTCAAAATGACCATCTGGCAACAGATTTTCTGGAAGGAAGCCTTTTCTCTGGTTTCTGTTTGGGGACGAACCTGTGCCAACTTCCAGCAGTTCATGTGATTTAGGGATGCAGAATATAGTTCTCTCCTGAAACGTGCGTGGGCTTGGAGTCAAATTCAGACAGTGAAAAGATCTGGTGTGAAGCAAGCTGTGGGTTACAGCACAATTTTCTCTCTGTGCATGCAAGGTGCCAAACTAGAGAGATCTGCATCCCTTTCCCTGCACTCTCAGGCCAAATGGTAAATTCTGGATATTATCCCCAGTTATTTTACCTGCCCTAAGCACATCAAACTTGTCTGAAGTCTCATTTAAAACTCCTAGGAACTTCCATTTGGAACTGTAAGATGCGAGATCCTCCTCAGATTCAGCAGGCGCAATCACAGCCAATTACATTTTCTTTAAAAATAGAATAAAATCTCTCTGCAAGAAGCTAAGAGGTCTCAGGGGCAAAACCTCCCATTTCAGGAGGGTGTGGGAGTCTAGAAAGACTATCCTAAAGGAAGAGCAATTCTCCCCGTGTTCATTTTAGAAGTGACATCTGAAACTTTTAAGAACTGAGCTGCAGTGCCTGAGCTCAGCCATCAGTGCACACACAGAGCCTTGGAGACACAGGCAGGGGGAAAAAGGGCTCCTCCAATGACCTGCCCTGCCTCTGGAACCATCCAGTCCCAGTTCCGCCCAGTCTGGGGGCAGAAAATAGGAAATGAAACCTAATTCCCTGCTTGGCAACTTCAGGCCAGATTTCTGATCTTTTTTCCAAATGTCCCTCGTGACAGAGCTCTGAAACCTGGCTGTGTCCATCTGGGATGGGCACGGAGCTGCACAGCCATGGGCTGGGAGAGCATCAGCAGGAGGGGAGCTGGGCTCTCCAGGCTCGGGGGCACCAGAGGATCAGGCAGAGGACACCCCACAGATCCCTAGGGAACGCCACCAGCCTTTCCTTATTCCTCAGAAAAGTCTCCAGGAAACTCTCACTGAATAAAACTTTTTTCTTAAAGGTCTGCTCTTTCTGTGTCTAAAATTCGGGTGGCTGCTCTTGGAGTGTGTTGTCAATGGATTAAAAATAGCTTGGCTTTTATTGCTTGGAGATAAAATGTGGCTAAATAATATTTCCAAGGAAAGGAGGTTTGTGTCTGAGTAGAGGAAAAGAAGGAGGGAGTCTCTCTGCCTTTGTGAATACGATGGAATGCAAAAAAACCATCAAAACCCAGGAGAAATTAATTACTTTATAAAATTCCTTTCAGCTTTACATCCTTTCAGATGTAAATTTATTATATTTACTAAAGTAGAAGGCCTGAGCACCACCACAGGTACATCAGGCTGGGATTTGCTCCACATCCTGAAGCAGCTTTTCCACCAGAGGAGGATGGGTGCTGGGGGTGTTGGAGCACAAACATTAACCCAGGGTCCCCCAGCTGCGAAGCCAAGGGATGTTCTTGGTCAGGAAACCTGGACACACAAATTTCATTGCTCCCAGGGGAGCCCCAGCCCCAGCCCAGCAGTGAACAGAAGCCCTTCTGAAGGGTGTTTGTAGGAGCACAGCATTGTAGGGAACTCCTGTGGCAACATCCACAGCTGGTTTTAACACACACAAAAATCAAATGGTTGAGGTAAAGAACTCCATCAAGGCATTCAGATCAAACAGTGCCTCTGGAACCATCCAGTCCCAGTTCCGCCCAGTCTGGGGGCAGAAAATAGGAAATGAAACCTAATTCAGTGGAAACTGAGTGACTGTGTGGCTCCAGCTGAAAAGAAAGGAGCCAAGGACATCCCTTCCTTGGAGAAGCTGCCCAGGCTGCATTTCACCCGATTAGAACAGAGGAAGTCCCAGTTCCCTGCATGTGAGCACAGATAACAGGGAGCATCACCTGCTAAAATCAGCCAGGAGCAGGAGATGCTGCTCTGCCCTGCCAGAAGCTCTGAGTTTGCTCCCCAGACAGCTGTCAGCTCCTCGGACACACCAGCTGTGCCTTGGCTGCCCCCACACCACAATCTCCTGCCCGTGTCAAATGTCCCGTTTCCCCAAGTCTGCAGGGCTCAGAAAACAGAGGATCCAGACAGTGCTTTATCTCAGTGACAACTTTTTCTGAAATCAGTCGGGAAAAACACGTCCAGCTATTGCCAAAAAAGATCTCCCACAGCTATTGGCACCATCGGCCCTCCGCTCCGTGGTTTCCCAAGTGGCACGAGGGATGACAGATTCATATTAATTCCAGTCAGCAAATGGATTATAAATACTCCCCCAGCCAGTTGCCACCTGATAGCACTGTCCTTGAGCCCTCCAATTGTGGAAGGGACTTGTCAACTCTAAATTTACCCACCAGCGTGTATTGTATAAAACGTAATACTCTGTGATCCTCGGGAGACACTTGTGCTGCAGCCCAGCGTGGATTAGACCAGAAACTGCTGGTTCCATCAGCCAGACAGACATCTCACTGCTGCTTATCTCGAGCCTTGGGTGGCAGGAAGGAGAAAAGGATGGCTTTGACAGGATGAGTTGGTGTTTTGGTCGTGGAATTGCCATGGTGCTCTGAGTCTGAGTTAATTGAGTGATCAAAAGTGACCTCACACCTTTCTGATGAGGTAACAGCTTCTGCTCCCAAGGACAGCTTTTCCCAGCAGAAAAATGTCCCAGCACGACTGATAAAAGTGAAGCCACTCCGAGGATGGGGTGTCCCAAAGCAGACAGAGCTGATAGCGAGCAGCCTGAGATAGCATTCCCTGTAAAAAGCAGCAAGGCAGGATGCTGCAGGTTTGTACAAATGGGCTGTTCACTCAGAGAACCGTGATTAGATGGGTTTAAATTTACAAAATGGAAAGTAAACAAAAAGCAAGCGAGGAGTTCCACTTTTTTCTAGCTTTAGAACTGCCCAAGTGTCTGCAGGTGGAGCAGATGCACGTCTGGGTGGCACCTGTGAGCAGCAGATTTTCTCATCCCAAAAAAAGGGGCTGCCTGAGTGGGAGGATAATTTGTAAACCATCAGTTCAGGCTTTTACCCAAGGCAAACTCCTTTTTTTGGCCTGTTTCATGCACAAAAGCTGTCCAAGCTGACCAGCTGGAGAAGCCTCTCCTCCCTGGCTGTCCACCTCATGGAGACTTGCCTCATATTTCCTTTATTTTCACTTTTCTGAGCACATTTTAGCAGCTGAGCCAAAAGGTACCTGCCTTTTTGAAACCTCAGGGGAGAGCAAAGCTGGAAAACAATGAATCAGAAAAATCCTGGGGATTTTTGCTTCGAGCGACTGTAGCACATCTGTGCATTTAGGAAGAGATTTGACCTTTGTAATAGGACCAGAATTTTTATCATCTACATGAGAATCACCTAAACCATTACCAAGTTATTATGCCCCTGCAGTTTCTCCAGGCTTTCTCCATGCCTGGAATGCTGTAGCGTCTTTTAACCTCCAAAATTCTTTTCATTCTTGCTGCAACAATCTCACATGGAGTACCCCAAATCCATGGATGCTTTAACCTCAAACTCCACACCTTAAATCCAGGGGTAAAACTCCTGGGTTATTTCCTCCTCACACATGGGATAGGCAAAGGCAGAACTTCTCATACCTTCAGAGCACTTGGACATTGAAATGAAAGAGGAACTGAAAAACTCTGGGGTTTAGGAGCAAGGCTGGGAGCTCAACAACAAGGACAAAAGTAAATATTGAATTGTTATTTGCTGCACAAGCACTGTGCATCCTGTGCACTGCAGGAGACACAGGCTTTAGGGGAAAAAGGCAAAGCTGAAATAAACCCAAAAGCCTGGCAGGGAATGTACACAACAGAGTCACATCCTGAGTGCTGAGGGCCTGACTTTGCAGCTCACACTGCGTCCCTTTCCCCTCACTTTTTTATACATATAAAATGTTGCTCAGAGTGACTCCAGTCCTACAAGGGGCTTTTTCAAAATGAGAATTTACCCCAGGGCTAGCAGAGCTTACAGTAAAAATGTACACAGAGAAACAGCCTCAAAACATGGAGCAGAAATCCCTATTGCAGGACATTTTATCCTGCTGGAACTTTAATCCAGCTAATGCTAACAAGTAATTCAGAATAAATGCGGTGGGAATGAGGACAGGATACACTCTTTTTCCATTAGATCTCCACCATGGAGTTCCCCAGTCCATTGCCTCCTCCTGCACAACACCAAAATCCTCGGCACCAACACGGCCAAGGATCAGCCCAGCAGAGCTTTCACATCCCTGGTGGAACTGAAATTCCCAGGACAGGAGAAACGTGGGGATTTTCTGCTCTGTTTTGCCACAGCTCCCATCACATCGAGTGCAGAATGTTGCCTGAATGTGAACCACTGGATCAGGTTCATATTTTGTAAATATTATTGTTCTTCCATGAACTTTGGCATCAATGAGAGTGAAGCTGGAGAGGCTGGAATATGACACAAGGCTTTGGAGCTTGGCTGTTATTTGTCCATTTTTTAAAAAGTGGGGAGGGATGAGGAAAAGGATAGTTTAGAATTGTGGTTAAACACTTTTTTTCTCTAGAGACATTGAGGATTTTGCCTTTGCTTTGTTTATTCTTCCCTGGGACTAAGTAAAGTCATATTTTTAAACATAGGACATCGCCCCCTTCCCTTTTCTATGCTGAAATCCTGAGAGTTCCTCTAGACAGGGCTCAGGCTGCTCTGACTCCTTGGACCCAAATGCGTCTTTCAGAGTGTTTTCCTGTGGCCTAAGAACGTATTTATTTTTTCAGTCATTCCACTTGGATGTACCTTTGTTCACTTTCCAGGGGCAGTTCAGTTTCATGACTTTCTTTGAAATCCCAACATGTCAATAAAGTTTCTAATTTTTCACCTCAGTTCTGTTATGAAAGTTCAAGCACATGAGTGATCCTTGTAATTCAGATATTTAAAATTTGACCAGCACTTTAGGATGTTATTGAATCCGTGCTTACATATTTCCTTATTTCTCTTTGAGGAGTTTATTGTCTTTTTACATTTTTTTTAAATGGATGCATGATCCAGCTCTGACACATACAAAACCAAGAGTGCATTTTTACCAAAGCATTTTTGACAGTGAAGATCCTGGCTGAAAACATGGATGTACCCCCTCATTCCAGGATGGAAGCCATGGACCAGCTAACCCTGAACTACACACACAGAAGCAGCGCTGGAAACTAATTCTGTTGGACACAGCGAAGAGAAAAAACCTCAGAAAATAATTCAGAGTAGAGATTTCCACCCCCCTGAGCTGGCTGTACCTAAAATCCAAACCCAGGGAATGAGAACCCTGGAGGAGGCAGTCCCTCTGTGTGGACAGCGTCGAGTATCCCTGAGCTGGAGGTCGGGAATTCCTCGGGCACGGAGGGGCTGTGCTGGGGCAGCTGCAGGGCTGGAGAGGGGAAGGGATCTGGGAAGAAGCAGCTCAGAGCCTGACAGCTCGGAGACGGCCAGATGTTTTCATCATTATGGAAAAAATCTGTTGGTGCCTCTTTGCCCGGAGAAACACGGGAGGAGGAGGAAATGTCCTCTTGAGCTCTGATCAAGGCTGCACATTAAAACTGCGCCGGGCCGGGGTCAGAAACACGACAGAAATGAGAGGAGGGGATCTTTTCTCACTGCGGCTCTAAGCTTAAACGCGAAGGTGCCCCAAAAAGCTGCGGGGCCTCCCCAGGGACCTTTTCCCGAATCCGAGCTGGAGACACAGGGCCTGGAGATGGGGCCCGAGAGGTGTTTCTCCAGCATCATCACCCCGTGCGCTCTCTTCCCTCCCCTCGCAGCAGGTGCTGCCGCAGGAATGTGCTCTCCTGCGGACACACAAACCTGGAGCTGCAGAGCTCTGGAGACGCTCACACAGGAATTGCGAGGAGACTGAGCGCAACAATAACGCAACCAGGGGCTGGAGATCCCTCTCCTGGCCTAAAAACCAGCTCTGAAGGAACCCCGCTGCCGCCCCGCCCCAGACACCCCTGGGTGATACAAAGCCCCGCATCCCAAAGCCAAGATCCAACAGTTCCTTCTCTCGGGCAGCTCCTCGGGATTCATCCCTTCCTTCGGATCCCCCTTTCCCAAAACCAGCGCGGCTCCTCTCACTAATTTTAGCTTTCACGATGTAATTAAAAACCAAAAGTAACTCCCGAGGAGCGCTCGGGAGAAGAGCGGACAAAAGAGTAAGAAAGTGGCACCAGCCAACCCCAAATCCTTTCGCTTCTGTAACAAATAAACCCTGCCCGCGAAATTAAAGGGTGATTAACTTTTTGTGCGTTTCACTTGGATTTTTTTTTTTTGTTTTGTTTTTTAATTGGCAAATAGAAAAGGCGGCGGCTGCTGGGCTTGATCCGGGCAGGGATCGCACAGAGCTGGCAGGGAAGAAAGCACCGAGGCACCCGGGCACTTCTCCCTCCTTTTCTCCAGTTCTTTTTGTTGGATTGCCGGGGCTCCAAGAAAAAAAATGAAAGCTGCCGTTTAAAAGGTGCTTTCCCCTCTACCGCTGAAAAACGGACTGATAATTAATGTAAAGTTCAGGGAATAAAAATTCAGATCTGGTTTTATTTATGCGACATTCCTTT
>VWZT01007243.1:404491-433930 GCA_013397055.1 Pachycephala philippinensis
TTTACCCAGAATAGAAAAAAAAAAAAAAGGTAAACACTTAGAAAAATTTTTACAAGATTTTCGTTTCTTTCTACTCTTTTCTTCTTGCCATGCACTTGAATTATCTGTGCTTTATGTACAGTAATTTATACATTCACCACGCTGATGAAAACGCTTTCTCGTGGTTGTGTTTACCCGTTTCTCTTTCTTATACATTTTAATTTTGCAGCGATTTCTTCTCAAACGTTTTCTTTCTACAAAAGAAGCCGCGGGAGCACCCGGAATTTTTGCTTTCCGGAGAGGATGTAAAAATGGAACAATTCGGAGAAACCGATCCATTACAAAACCCAACAACGGAGAATTTCCCCGCTTCCAAAAACAAAACAAAACAAAACAAAACAAATCAAAAAAAAACAAAAAAAAAAAAAAAAAAAAAAAAAAAAACAAAAAAACAAAAAAAAAAAAACGGCTCGAAGTCCCGATCCTGCTCCGGGCATGAATCGTCCGGGAGCCCCGGCGGGGCTGAGCTTTTCCCGGTGCCTTCGTTTGAGGGATTCGGGATGGGAAAGGAGGAACCGGCTCTGTTTCGGGGCAAAAATAATCGCGGGTCCGAGAGCTCTGCTGCACCGGCGGGTATTGCTTTCTCCCTTTCTTTTTTATTTTGGTAGTGGTTGATTTGTTGAATTTGGAGGGGATATTGGTTTTTGAGGGGGGTTGTTGTGGTTTTTTGAAATTATTTATTATTACCTGAAAGAGGCGCGGCGCTCCCGCCAGGAACATCACCCTGGGGAGCGCTGGGGCATTTTCCAGGAGAGCGGGGAGGCTCTCTCGGGGCAGCCCAGGGCCAAGTGCGGCAAAAGAAGCGGGGCCGAAGCGGGAATTCGCCTTTCTGGAGCAAAGGGAGAGGCAGGAAAGGCACAGCGGGCATCCCGAGCAGGCCCCGCAGGAGCGGAGGGGGCAGCTCGGCAGGGATGGGGACAGGGAAGGAGACAGGGAAGGGGACGGGGAAGGGGACACGCACCCCTCCCGCCCTCGGCTTGGCCCAGGACAGCCGATTTCACGGCTCTCCGGTTGTGTGTCACAGGCTGGGAGCAAAGGGGACACGGCCGGGAGACGCCGAAGAGGAGCAGAGGGTCAGCGCTCTGTAACTCAACTCGCCCGGGTTCATCCTCCCATCCGTCTCGGCGGAGCTGATCCCTCAGGAAGGGGTTTTTCCAGAGGGTAGGGTCCGGCATGGATCCTGCTGCGGGAGCCCCGGGGGAAGGCGCAGTCCCCGGACAAATCCTGCCGCAGCCCGGCGGGGCTGAGCCGGCACCTCCGGGCAGGGCGATGCTGGGAACCGGTCCCGCACCTCTGCGGCTGTGTGCGGGGCAGGATAGAACACTTTTAAGACAAATAAAGCCCAAACACCGCCTCACGTTAAACGTGACCCCTCCCGGCCGGCCCTGCCGCTGTCGCGGCCCCCCCGGGCTCCCGAGGAGCGCCAAGCGCGCACGGTGACATCGCAAGACGGATCGGATTTTACACGGCCAGCAGGAAGTATCCGAGAAGTCAGACCTTTATCTCCTCTGGAAAACATCGTGCGGACAGACAAGCCGCAAACACCCTGAAATCTTGCGGCAGTTTCGGGCTTCCCGGCCAGGAGCTGCTCCCGTTCCCACCGGAGCCGGGGGGAACCCTCTGCCCGGGGGAGGCAGATGGGGACAAAGCCCCGCCGCGTTTAGAGCTTCCTTTGTCCTTCGAAGCAGCCCAGACTTCACAGTGCCCGGAAGGGATTTCGTTTTTGAAACCCTTTTCCTGCCCATCACCAGACACCGGCGTGCCCTGGCCGCGGGACGCGTGTGACAAAGTGTTGTCGCATGAAAGTCTCTTCGGTCGTTTATTTCCCCGTCCCTAAAAATCACCGTGTGGCTCTTGCCCTGACTGAGTTCCCCATGGAGACGTAACGAACAAGCGCTTTGGGGATTACCTGGACGCGTTAAAAAACTTTTTCTGGAGCGCAGAAAAGCGGCGGGTCCGAAACAAGCGCAAATAACGCGACCGCTGCCCGGGGACGAGGAGAGGGCGACGGGAAGCTCGGAGAACTCCCCCATCGCTCTCTCTTCACGGGCGAACCCAGCACAGTTACAGGCAGGGGAAAAAAAAAGTTACAGGCAGTGTAAAATTAAAGCTTTTCATTTATCTGCCCGGCTCCCAGCTTTCGCTTCAGCCGGGGGGGAAAAACACTTCCAGCACCCGAGGTGCAAGAACCAGCTCAATTGTCAGATTCCAGGCACGGAGCCCAGGGCAGGAGGGAAAACTCCACGGAGGCATTTGCTATCCAAGTCCTCCTGCCCGAGTCACCGACGGAGGCGGAAAGAGGCGAGCGGGCCACCCCCGGGCTCGCCCCCCCGGCCTGTCCGGGAGAGGGGCTGGGGGTGCCCAAATCGGAACAGCACCGGAGAGGTTTATCATCAATTGTCCCTCAATAAAGGGAATTATTTGGTGCTGTCCGGCTGCTGCATTCTGCGCTGCGCCCTGACACCCGCCTGCATCCGCGCTCTGCCCCCGGTTTGCAGGGAGGGAAGGGGCCCGATTTTCTCCTGAATGCCCGGCGGGGTGAGCTGGGATCCTGCAGCGGTGGCGGGGGTGGCAGGGGCTCCCCTGGCCCCGGCCCCGCCGCCCGGTGCCGGCGGGGTCCCGGAGGAAGCCCCGGGCTCGCAGCGCAGCGGTCCCGAGCACCGGGCAGAGGAAAGGCCCCTCGCCAAGGCCGGCTTCACGTCAAGGTCAAAACTCTTTTTTTTGACGGCCGGAAAAGGCGAGCTTCGTTAGAGCTTGAAAGAAGCGGGGGAAAAGAAGAGAATAAAAATCAAATATTTTAAAAATGGGGGAAGTAAAGGGGGGAAAATGTAGGAAGAAAAAGAGGTTTTAGCTGCGGCGGAGTGGAGTGCCTGGACAGCTCCAAAGCCTTTTCCGTGTACAGAATTCCAGAAGGGTGAAAGCAAAACCTTCCCTGGCCCCAGCAGCCCCCAGTCTCTCCCCGGGACCCTCGATGGGACCCTGACCCGCACGGCGGCACCGCGATCCCGCCGGGAGAATTTATTCAGCCCCGGCTCGCCGGTTCGCAGCACCCCTTCCCCAGCGTTTGAAAGGAATAAATGCCCAAAAGACCCTGGGGAGCCCTCGGGGACCCGCAGCGATCCCGGGGTCCCGGCGGCTCCCGGCGCCACGATGGGAACCGGGAGATTGGCACCGGTTCTCGCAAGGAAACCCTAATAGGCTATTTCTGGACTACTGGCTCTTAACAAATCTATAGCACCTGAAGTGTTAGCACTCAATTAGTGACAAGGTTTCAAACCCCGGCGTTTACTGGCGAGGTATAAACAGAGTCCTCGGGAGATAGCTGGGAATTAGGACGGGAGGGGGCCCTGGACATCTTAACCGGCTGGGATTAAGAGGAAAACTTTTTTAAAAGGTACCATCTCTCTCTCTCTAAACAGTCCGAGGTGTCGAAAGCTCAGAGGGAGAGAGGATGTGCTCTCAGGAGCTAATTGCGGGGTTGGGAATTTTTTCTCTTTGGTTGATTTCGGCAGGAAAAAATTTTGGTGTCTTTTTTTTTTTTTTTTTTTTGGGAAAAAAAAAAAAGAAAGCACAAAAAAACCACAAACAAAACCACAATAAACCCAACACTAATCACGTTTAGCAATCCCGGAGAGAAGCAACGAGCGGGTGTGGACGACAACCCTCGCCTGCGAGGAGCCAGGGCGGGCTCAGTCCCGAGGGGGCAGCGAGAGCAACCTGCAAACAGCGTGAGAGCGGCGGCGGACGGAACAGGACACCCCCACTTTCCCCTGATAGCCAGAAAAACAGCAGCGGGTTTTTCGCCCCGTCTGCCTCACTTACACCCCTGGGGCCTGGCTCTGCAGAAAGTTTCGGGGCGCTCCTCGGGGTCCCGGCTCGCTTTACTCTCTTTTTTTTTAATTTTTTGCACGTTATTTAAACGCGATCAAAAACGAGTCCGCAAAAGGTAAAAGTGATGCGGGAGAATGCGGGGTCCCGACCCGCGGCTCCACCGGGACACCCGGGCAGGTCCCCCCGGGCTGGGCAGGACCCTGCGGGCTGCGAGCAGTGTCCGGAGCTGGGGGAAGCTGTCGCCTTTGTCCCTTCCGCTGGACAGCCGGAGCCTGGCTTCAGCGGGCTGCTGGAGAGCCTCGGGAGAGGGAGAGAGGGGGTGGGAAAGGGGGGAGAGGAAAGGGTGCTGAGCCCCGACCCGGAAAGTCCGTGAGCTGCTGTGTGTCAGTAACTTATTCATCAATCAGCCGGACACAGAGCAGACCTGGCCTCTCCTTGCGGAGTGTTTGCTTTTTCACCAATTATTGCGGCCCTGCAGCTCTTTTTGTTGATACAGTAGTTCTAAAAAGTGCTAATGTTCATTTATCAGGGGGCCGAGCCCGGGACTCCCACTAGTTGTGATTCTTCCAAAAATATAAACACGAAGAGAAGGGCTAAGGCTAAAGCCCCCATTTGTTTCTAAACTGCAGTATTAAAAGCGATGCATTGTTGAAGATAAAGCGGAGATAACGCTGTCTGTCTCCAATGAATGTCTCCCCGACGCATTAATGACATTCCAAATGATAGCTCCGGCTTATCGTTCAATTAATCACTTCCACCCTCTGCAGCCGGGCCCACATCGATCGGCAGCCGCCGTGTGATGGGGGGCTGGAGGGAGCCCGGCAATCCTCAATGAATCCCGGATTGTCCGGCCGACAGCTCCCGCCCCGCCGGGATGCGCTCCGGGCCCGGAGGGGGCCAGGTCGGACCCCGCCGAGTTCCCCGGGCACCGGCAAAGCTCCGGGGCTGGAACTGCCGTGAGAGCTCCGGGCCCGACCTGGGAAGGGCGTTTTGGCCCGGGATAAAGGACGGGAGCGCTGGAAGCCGTTTCTCCCATCCCGTAGGATGGGGATGTCGCCAAGGCGAACCTGAGACGCGGCTCTGGGTTTGGGGAGGATCGGGATCACTTTGTTATTTTAGCCTGTGTCTAACCCATCCCTGTAAGCTTGTAATAAAAAGGAGGTGAAGAAGCGAGGTTAAGAAAACCCGTAGAGGGCCAGGGGTGCCGCAAACACTCTGCAAAGTCCCTCCGCAGGCCCCTGTCCCGAGGCTGCCTCCGCCTTCCCCGGGCACTTCGCCCTTTCTCCCGGAACGGAGGAGCATCCATCCCATCCCCTCGAGCTGTTTCCCAGGGAAGTCTGCAGGAAGCGCAGCCACGAAGATCGAGCTGGCCGCTTGGCCGACCCCTCCCCTCATTAAATCGCAATATTTCAGGCCTCCGCGTGCACAGGGATCGCTCCGACTGTCATCGCCAGAGCCGGGGTTGGTTCGCCAACAAAGCGCTCTCAGCAGAGCCGCTGGCGGCTGCAGCGAGGGGCTGTGAGCGCCGGGGATGCTGCGGCTCCGGGCAGCATCATCCGCAAAAACATCCAGAGTTAAACTGCCCAGAAGGGAGAACGAGGTGCCGAGGCACAAAATCTCGGGGGGCAGCGGCGGGTCCGTTCGGGAGGGAGCAGCCCGCGGAGGGCAGCCGGGGGTGGGCAGGCGCTCACCTTTCCACCCGCCCCGGAGGGTCCCTTCCTGCGGGAGGAGAAAGGATTCGCACAGCTGTGACCCCGCCGCTTCCCAGCGCAGGGCTCAGCCGAGGGACCCCCAAACTCACCGCATCGCTTTAGGGGTTCCCTGCTCTTCTCCCACCGCCCGGGGCCGAGCCCATTCCCGTGCCTCTCTCAGCCGGCCTCTGGAGCGCTAAAGGAGATGCTTTATTTATTTTTAAATTTGTTTTCCTCGCCTCCGAACGCACAAATCCCCGAAACGCCCCTCCTCAACCTGCGATTTTGGAGCTAAGGTTAATTTTAGAGACTCCAGGCGCGTTAAATGAATGCGCGACCGCCTCTGCCCCACGAACCCGGGGCCGTGCTCCCATCCGAGCTCCGGGGACCCGGCCAGGGACAGGAACCCCGCGGCCGCTCGCTTGACTTACTCCTCTCTTACCCCTGTATATTTTGCAGCACCACCAACCCGCCCTTGTTTCTGTTGATTTTTAATTTTTTTCCCCCCGGACAGTGCTGGTTTTTTGTTTGAAAGCTTCACAAACAAACGGGAGGAAAACCCAATCGGCATTTCCCCCTCCAAAGCCAAGCAGGGGCTGCTCAGGGTCTCTCTCCTGCCAACTGGACGTTGTAAGCACTGTGCTGCTTCAGAATATCTGTATAAACCCTAGGGGCGGATTTCCCCTTGAGCGCGCTTCACACAGCAGTGAACTCCCGTTTTTTAGTTCCTGCCATCGGATATTGCAGAATACTAAAAACGAAACCTCCGTTCTCTCGCTTAAAAAAACCCAAAATATTAAATCAGCACATATTTAGTTGATGGTTTCCTCCCGGCCTGTTTATTTAATCTGACTGTATGATAGATAGCGTCAGATAGCGACTTTGTACACATTAGGCCGTTCTGTTTCTTTTTTTTTTTTTTTTTTTAAATTTCAAATGGATGAACAAACTCGGCGCTGAGAAGCTGGATAAATGCAGTGCCGCCCCTTTAAAAGAGCGGAGCTGTTTTTGAGATGTATTACTATATTAGGTGACATGGAACTTTGCATCTCTCATACCATCACCGCAATGTTGGCCAATAGAAAGCTAAAGTCACCCAAAAACTGCCTAGTCCCTCCTTCCCTCGCCTTATGGTCCGCTCCTACCTGCCCGCAGTGCACAAGTCAAGGCTACTCTCGGGAATGCTATGTGCCCCCTCCGGGAGCCCACGCTCCACCACTGCTCCACCTTGGCCGCTCCCCACCTACTTTTCCATGACCCTGGGCTGCGGCCGCTGCCCCGCTGTCCTCCGCAATGTTTCCTAGCCCTGTGACGACCACCCCCTTCTCGGTGAAGGATATTCTCAACCTGGAGCAGCAGCAGCAGAGCGGCCTGGGCTCCATGGAGCTGCCGTCGCTGTCCTCCCCGTCCTGCATGCTGGCCACCTTCAAGCAGGAGGCGTTCGGAGCCGAGCCCCCGGCCCTGCCCGAGCTGCGGGAGGAGCTGCCCGAGCCGCCCCCCGGCAAAACCGCGGCCGCCTTCCCCGGCTCCTACTACGTGAAGAGCTACGTGGAGATGGACTCGGCCAAGGAGGCCAAGGCAGACAAGAAAGGTAAAGCCGAGTGCTGCTGCTGCCCGGGGCTCGGAGAAAAAGGGAGGGCAGGGGGATGGTGACCCCCAGCCGGGGTGTCCCCAATGCTGCGGGGAACGGGGGACAGCGCGGGGCTGCGCTCGGTCTCGGGGAGCAGCAGCATCTTCATCCCCTCCCGGGCCCCACCGCGGGGATCGCCCCGCTGACCCCCGCCCGCAGACGCCCAGGAGGGGCCGGGGCTGTGCCCCTGCCCAACGCGACGGGCAGAGCTGCAGGGTGACACAGGAGGCCTCGAGTCTGTACAGAAACCAGGTGATAAATCCGATTCCTGACCTGCCCGGCGTGGGTTTCAGCACAAAGTTACGCGTGATAAATCCAGGCCGGGGCACGGGCGGTCGAGACTCACATCAGTGCACGGGGCTCCGCTGTTTGCAAAGAAAAAAGACGGAAAATTTGCTAAAGAGGTACTTAAAGAGCGGGGCAAGGCCGGTCCCGTTGCTTCACGAGCCGGTGCCGGGGAAGAGCCGGGGCTCGCTCACTTTGTACCCTATTTATTAAATGTTGATTTATGATTTTTTTGCACCCTTTTTTCCCTCCCCCTTTTTCCTTCGCCCATTAATTTTGCTGCAGAACTCTGTTCCCTACACAAGAGCCTGGAGCAGGAGAAAAGAGACCTGGAAGATCCCGAGCGCCCCAGACAGAGGAAAAGGAGGAAACCTCGCGTCCTCTTTTCTCAAGCCCAAGTGTACGAACTGGAGAGAAGGTTCAAGCAGCAGAAATACCTCTCGGCCCCAGAGAGGGACCACCTAGCGAACGTCCTAAAGCTCACCTCCACCCAGGTGAAAATTTGGTTCCAGAACCGAAGGTACAAATGCAAAAGGCAGAGACAGGACCAGACGCTGGAAATGGTGGGGATCCCTCCCCCGCGGCGGATCGCGGTGCCGGTGCTGGTGCGCGATGGGAAGCCGTGCCTGGGGGAATCTTCCCCCTACAGCTCGCCCTACAACGTCAGCATCAACCCCTACAGCTACAACGCCTACCCCGCGTACAGCAACTACAACAGCCCCGCCTGCAACGCCAACTACAGCTGCAGCTACCCCTCGGTGCAGCCCATGCAGCCCTCGGCGCCCGCCAACAACTTCATGAACTTCAGCGTGGGGGACTTGAATTCCGTGCAAACGCCCATCCCGCAGGGCAACGCGGGCATCTCCACCTTGCACGGCATCCGAGCCTGGTAGAGCCAGCCCCGCCGCCAGCCCGCTGCCCCCGGGGGATGGAGGGGATGGAGGGGCTGCGGCCGCGCCTGCGAGCCGGGCTCGGGACATTTTCGGGCTGCGGGGGTGAGGACGGTTCAGTGGAGCATCGCGGCGGGGCTCACGAGTGTGGTGGTGGCCACGGACGGGGCGGGTTTCGGTGTTTCGTGCGGTGGCTGCGCTCCGTGCGGGGCCAGGCGGGCAACGGAGGGGTTTGCCCGCATTTCCCGGCCCTGCTCGTTCCCCTTCCAGCCGGGTCTTCACCCTGATAATTCCCTTCCTTCCTTCCTACAAACCAGCCGGTAATTTCGCTTGACCTGTTCCCAACAACACCCAGCCAAGCCCCGCAACTCTCTAATTTTTTTTTAAACTTTTACTCTATACTAATTATTATTGACATCCACATTTAATTTTTGCACTTCCCGTACGGTCCCCGCTGTTCGGTCAGTTCGGCCACCCCCAGGTCTTCCTTGCGAGGCTGCTACCGCCGGCCTGGGCAGGGATGGGGACGGACAGACCCCTAAAACCTCCCCGGCCGAGGGACACGGACACTGCGGCCCGCCAGGTCCTGTAGGGTTATGCACTAAAACGTGAGTTAGTATGGAAATGCACTGTCCGCCCCTTCGTACGTGTTGCCCTTTGCTGTACCAGCTGACGGAGATCAGCGAGTTGTCATTAAAGAGAGTGGCTGAACCTCGGCGTCCCTGGCGTTCCTTCGCATCCCGGGAGCGGGGCGGTGGGTGCGGAGCCGCCCGTCCCGGGGGCTCTCCCGGGCCGCTCCAGGAGCCTTTCCCAGCCGGTCCCCCCCCGGTTTGTGTAGCCCTCCCGTGCGTTCGGCATCCCCGTTTTTCCCCTTGCAAACGGTGTTTGTATTTTAAGGAATTTAAGAAATAATTTTTAAAGGCGCTTTTCGAGCTCCCAGCCTGGCAGAACCCCTCCATGTTCCCGGGCTGGGATCGGGACGGACCCCGTCGTTCCCAGTTTCTGGTAGTGTGTGGCGAGGTACTGATTTATTCCCTGCACAAAAAAGCAGTGCAAGGAGAGGTACCGATACCCCAAGTCACAAACCAAAGCCCCCAAATTGCCCTCAGCCCATCCGCGGGAGGTCTCCACAACCCCTCCACACCCTGTCCCCATGGGGAGAGGGGCAAAGGACCCCCCATCCGCCCCCAAACTGCTCAGGGACAGCGAGCGGGGCTCCCCAGTGCCCAGCTCCTGCCTCTCCTCTGCCTCAGCCCCAGCCCCTTGGCCGCTTTTACAGTAGTGGCTATCAAATGTCAATTATTGGGAGTGAGAAACAACAAACATTGTAATTCAGCGCAGTCACAACATCCTCCGAGAGTGTCTGAGGCTGTCCGGCCGGTGACAGGGCGATTAAGGGGACCTGCAACCCCTCCTGCCTCGGCCCTATCGGCCCCATCAGTAAACAGGGATGGAGACAGGGTGGCTGTGGCCCTGGGACAGAGGATGAAAGGCTGCTGGGGAATGGAAGCTGCCTGCAGCCTCTCTCCCTCCCTCCCAACCCCACACACAGCCCCCGAGGTGGGATGGCACAGATAAGGAGCTCCCACCTCCTTCCAGTCTCTGCAAAGGCAAGAGCGTGCTGCTCACAAGGGCCCTAACACAGTGTGGGGTGCAGGCACCTGTCCTCAGCTCAGGGCTGCGCAAAAAGGGACCTTCAGCCTCATCCCGAGGAGAATCTGCTCGGGGTGCTCACCCCAGAGAGCCACAGGGATGTGGGGTCTGTGACAAAGGGGACCAGAGTCTGCCAGCCTGGAGCAGGGACACAGGGCACCTGGGTGGGCCAGGGAGAAGCAAAAGCCACTTCTCCTCATTTGGAGCCATCTCCAAGGCTCCGGGATGGCTTTGCCATCTTCCCACACAGGCTTTGTGTTAGGAGGATACACAAGATTCCAGATGGGAGAGAGGCAGCAGATCAACCAGAAAATGTCCTGCCTGAAGAGAGCCAAAGGTGGCCACCTTCAAGAGAACTCCAGGAAAAGAGAATGGAGCGGGGCAGGAGAAAGCTGGGTTTAAAGTGGTGGGTGGTCGGGGGGAGTCACAGCTTGGGGCCACAGTTTGCCTGAGCTGTCAGATGGGCACAGTGGTGCCATCCCACTCCTGGCACCTGGTGTCACCTCTGCAGGGCTTGGCCAGAGTCACAGCACATAGGGAGCCCTCAGAAGAAGGACAAGTCCCGAGTTAATATGGGGAAAGGCATTAAGATTCAGCTAAAACTTGAATTTTCAGAAGCTGGCCCTGAGCAGGGCCCATCATTAAAGAGACAAACAAGACAGACAGCTGTGAAATTCAGGAAAAGCCACAGGAAAAACTCCCCACATCAACACAAAACCCTTCTCCACATACTCCCAACATCCTTTCCCTTCCTCAGACCCCGTTATTTTCTTCAAACACGTTTATTTTCCTCCCATAATATCTCAGAGCTACAGCTATCAAGGAATCTGACTGCCCAGTGGGATTTTCCCTCAAGTGGCTGTTCTGGACACCAACTTTGGGTCCGATTTCCAGGACTGTGCTCATTCTCAGTGGGACTGAATATCCTACAGCTCCTGCTCACACACTCCCCTCCTCCCCAGGCTTTGCTCTTCCTGCGGGAATTGCATCACGAGCAGATGCAGGGCAGGGTAAGACGGGGGCTCAGAACAGCAGCCGGAGCCTTGGAGCCGGTTCAGAAAGTGATTTAGGCAGAGGACACGAGCACAGCTGGCCGGGGCCAGGCAGGCAGCGCTGGCAGGGGCACCTAAAGACCTTCCATTAGCTGGATTAATGGGAAGTGCGAGGGAGATGCAGCAGGAATTAACTCCCAGCACACGGATTTTGGCCAAGGGGGGCTCCCTGTGTTCACAGACACCCCATTGCTGCCCTCCAGCTCTGCCTCATCTCCAGCTGCAGCTCCACAGCAGCTCAGCCCGCAGGGTCAGGAGGGGCCAAAAGGTCCCCCCAGGACTTCCAAAGGCACCGGGGCTGTGCTCCTCAGCCCAGCCCTCTCAAAGGCTCAGAAAAACTGCACCTATCAAATCTGACCTGCTCCTATCTGAGCCTGAAGTGTTTCCCATCTCTAGAGCAACACGAGAAAAAGTTGCTTGAAATGGTTGTTCCAGAGGAAAGTGCAGGATCCTGGCGTTTCGCCAGGGAACCCGAAATCAGAGATCCTCCCAGTGCCCGGGAGCATGCTAAGGGCTGTAGGAAAAAAGCTCTTAATAAGATTTGCACTTGGATTTGATCTCGCTCTTCCCTCAGATTTTTTGGGGATTACGCAGCCTCGCATTGGCATTCACTGCTCTGTTCAAACCCTGCTTTTTTTGGAGAATTCAGTGCCACCCTGAAGGTGACAGGGCGAGAGCAGCTCAGTCTTCTTGAGACGAACTGCACATGGCAATTTTATCCAAACTCTTTGGAATCACACAATTTGTACAGGAACAAGTTGTCAGCTGCAAGGGACTGATACCAAATCCCTCGACCTTTGCAGTTTTCTAGGAACTGAAGTAATTGTTTTTCCCAAATAACATCCCTGCTGTTCCTAAAATGCCAGAATTTTATTCTTTAAGTTCAAGGAGTTTTCACATCGGAAGTTATTCTCTGGAGCCCGAAAACAAGATACGGTCCTGGCAGGAATTAAGTGTTTCAATGTTCCCGAGAAGCTCGGCAGGAAAACAACAGATCAACAACCCTCTGTGGGCAGCCCCTGCTCCTAATTCATCTCACTGACATCGCTTTAGATCAGTATCAGCAGTAAGTGATTCCTTGTTAATGGGGATTATTACGAAGACTCAACACCTTTAAAACACCACTCCAAAGCGAGAAAGGGACGGGCTTTCAGGCTGGAGCCCGAGTTTTCATCCCTGGGTGGTTTGTTATTGCCTAAAACACGAAATTAATGCTACATTTTGACGCAGAAAGAGAAGGAAGCAGGAATTTCTCCCGGCAGACCAAGCACGGGCAGTGCATTTGTGAAAGTTCATCAATCAAGGTTTAGCAGAGTGACACAGAATACATTATTGGAGATCTCTACCTGGCTCCTGCAGTCATTTTAAACCCTGCCACTCCAGCGTCTCACGCAGCAAGAAAGACCCATTTAGGGATCATCCTAAGCAGCTCATCAGCCACATTTCCCATTGCAGTCCTGCACAGACCGGCCCCAGACTGGTGCTGGAGCTGAGGGGCTGCTGACATGAGCAAAACCAGGGGAGTTCCTCTGTCTTTGCATGAAGGAATTACTGGACCTTCAAATGAAATATAAACTATTTCAATATACAAGTTATTTTCAATATGGGTGAATATGCTGAGACAGAAAATAAACTCTTTCCCAGAATCTGAGCACCAGGGAGAGAAATTCACATTCAGAAGAGCAGAGCAGGGCATTTTTAACCCAGCTCTGTGTGCGAGCAGCGGGAGCACTGACCCCACTGAGACTCTAACACATCTCGAATCATCCCTGCTTAAAATAACATTTTTTTGTGTGTCAGCAAAGAATCACGGTCAAATGGTTAAACCACAGGTCTAAGGGAGGAGATTGGGCATTTTCCCAACCCAACAGAGAGGTGCATCGTGTTTGCAGCAGGCTCAGCTCAGCCCTGCCCACTCTGAGCAGCCCAGAGCTTCTCCAGAATATTTTGGAGAGCTCACTCAATACCTGCTCAGTTTGGAGGGCTGGTAAAATAAGTTGTCCAAAAAAAAACCAAACAAACAAACAAACAAAAAAAAACTTGTCAATGGCAATAAATCTCTTAGTGGCCAAGATGATTTTATTTCTTAGGGTTGAGTAAGATTAATTGGTCTTGGGGAGACATCCTGGAGCTAAATTATTTCTTGTGGAGATGGGTGAGCTGAGGGCATGAACGGCTCTGCTGTGGAGTGGGCAAGGTCAGGAGTTAACAGGCTCAAACAGGAAAAGAAAAGCAAATTTGTCAAGTATTTCAAGTTCTGTGAACTGCTCTCACAACAACTTAGTAAGACGCAAACAGAATTTAGAAATGTATTTTAGAGTTTTAGTCCTAGAACCAACAAATCTGGCTGTTGAACAAGTTATTAACTCCCACAGTTCAAAACACCTGCTCTCAAACATTTTCCAGGGGTTTCTGTGCATTTGGAGCAGGATTTGGTGCTCTCTGCTGCCACAAGAACACGCCAGAGTTTATTTTAGCACAGCAGACGTTTCCTAAATAGATTGCATTTTCCTCCAGCATAAGCTTGGAGTAAGTCACAATATTGACTCCTAGAAATTGCCCCCAAACCCCATCTTCCTGACCCAGGATGTTTTTGTACTCCTCATTATCCGTGCAGCAGAAAAGCTGCTGTCAGAGCAGTGGAGGAGCAGCCCCAGACACGGGCACAGTGCTGGCTGGGAGCAAGAGAAGCCATTCAAAAACAGGTTACAAAAAAAAAAAAAAAATCAAACTCATTTCAGTCAAATAAGCAAGTTTCTCACATTTTTAAGCACCAAAAAAAATGCGAATGAAAACCCACTGCCTTGACTTCAAATCTACTGGTATTAAGGGGATGATTTATGCTGTTTCAAAGAGGAAAAAATAAATCTCCCTTGCTATTTATTGCTGGTTCTGAGGGTTTTTTCATCTTTGTTCTGGGTTTTATTTGGGTTACACCAGCCAATTCCATGCCCAGGAAATGATCCACAGCCTGTGCATCCATGGGGATTGCAGGAGTACCCATCCTGGAGGGATGCAGGGTACTCACTGCTGTCTTTAGGAACAGCCCTTCTCAAACAATGCCAAAAAACAATTGCTTTACTTCACCATAATTCTGAAGAAATAAAAGCGTAATTGCTGCCGTAAAAAGATTTTCTGTCCTATCTCCCACCCAACACTCACAGGCACCCAGTGTGATCAAAAATTCTCCTTTTAGATGCACCCAGAGAAAGATTAATAACAAAAAATAAATCAGTGAGAGCTGCTGGTTACTGGTTTCTCAGAGCCAGGCCTGAGGTGACCATTTTCCTGGTTAGACACCAGTTTAGACCCCACCAATATTTCACCTTGAGAACTGAAACCTAAATAATTTCTCACACAACGAAGCATTCAAACTAGAAATCAAATTTCCCACTTGAGTCCTCAGCGGCAGCATCATCTACAGCATTTTATTTTGTACGCACAAGGATTATTTCCCATGTACCAAGGTGAATATAAATACTCAGTATAAATACTCAGAATTTTTCCCCACCAAAAACCCCAAAAGTAAAAGCGCATGAGAGAATCACCCCCATGCAGCACATGGGAACAACAGGGATATTTCTAGGTTAATTTCTAAATATCCTCTTCAATTTTCCTACTTTCCTGCCCACGTTTCCAGCCCCATTGGCCTCAATATTCTGGCTGTGAAAACACCGTGCTCTGCCCCTTTGATCAGCCCCTAAAAGCCCTTTCATGTCCTGCTGCCTTCGTTAGCTCACGTTTTAATTGCTGGCCTTGCAGGGGATGGGATGGTGCTGCAAGGTCACAGCGGGAGATGATGGATGGATTTTGGCAGTGCCTGTGCAGATGACACACACCCAAAAATCATCCCGTGGGGCAGAACGCCGACCTTGGGATCAGTGGGGCACCACCAGCATCCCCCAGCAAGGACCTGGTTTGGGTCCTGTCAGTTAATATTTCCTAACCACACTTCCTCAGTTCCTTCAGATCAGGTTTTCTAAGCCCCCCTCACACATAAAGTTATTTATCTGAGCACCACCATCACTGCAGGCTGCTGGGACCTGCATTTCACACCCAGAAACAGGAGCTGAGCTCAGGTAAAAGGCAGGAGCCAGGCTCAGACCGAGGCACAGGTGGCTGGGAATGGAGAGGCCATTGAAGCAATTCCTTTCCACTTTCACCATCTTGTTGTTGTTAAGGTAAAATAACATCTTTTTATTTATATTTCATATTTATATTCATAATTTTGCAGATATTGGTGTGTACCATCAAAATTCATTAGCCCAACGCTTTCAAAAAAGTCTTCTTTGAGATCATTCCTGTTTTATCAACCAAGATAACAACATCCTATTCACTTCTGAGGGGAATGGAAACAGAGGAGGTTCAAAATCAGCTGAGAGAAACAATGTGGGCCTCAGGTTTCTCATCCTGTATTTTTATATTTTCATTAAATACAGAATTGATGACTTTTGATTTTTTTCTTTGAGTCACCAACACTATGTGGAAAAATTATTCGGAAAAAAAAAACTTAAAGAAAAATCAGTCAGGGAAAATCCAGCCCTGCAGAGTGCTTGTTATTGCTGCAGCACCCACTGCTTGTTTCTTTGGGTTTTTGGGGTAAACTCAGAGTTCTGGGATCTTGAAAAGGCAATTTTAATTGTAGCTCTGACATTCGTTTGTGGAATCCTGAGATGGTTCTTTCCCCTAAAGTGTGGCATTACAGAGGCAGAGAACTCAGGTGAGGAGCAAGGATCCTGCATCACCTGGAAACACTGCAAAGACACAGAAATCCCTGCTCTGGAGTGCCTGGATGGAAAAAGGGGTGGGGTGGGGGGTGAGGGAGGGAGGGAAAGCCTTCACACAGAGAGGAACTCACTTCTCAAAAGAGAAGAGGCTTTTGCTGCCCTGAGCTAAAGATAGGATGAGCACAAGCAGCAGCTTTTTAAAGCAGCAGATCCCTCCTTATCACAAATCCCGAGGAGGGAACAGCACTTCCATGGAATGTGGAGTTTCACTGAGCTTTTCCTCTGCTCCAGCATCACCCACAGGGTGAGGTGCTGGTCCTGCAGAAGCCTGGCTGGCACCCAGACACCTGGAGGGACCCTCCCTGAGCTTCTCCCTCGTTGTTATCCTGATTTTCTGCCTGGGTACCACCTTCCTTTATCATTTTGACTTTTGACCTTGGGATGGAGGGGCTCTGCTGTGCCACCAGCACTGCTTCCATCCCTCCCACCCCGGGGATGCTTCACAGGAAGGGCACCGAGGTGATAGATCTGTCAAGACCAAGGGTCAAGTTTATGTTGATCTACAGGTGTTAGGAGAGTATTGATCCTCTGATTAAGGCCCCTGAGAGGTCACCATAAATCCTCAGGGGGATGGAAACGCCACATAACGCTTGCAGATGTTGCAGAAGGAGGCAGATAAAGGCAAGCAGCCGCCCAGCGAGTGCTAACAGACACCCTCAGAGCAGCAGGTGAGGCCACGAGGTTGTTTTGCTCTAAGCCAGGGTGGCCAAATCTATAAAAAGGTGAAAACATCCAGCAATTCAGGCCCTTGTCAGGATAAAATAAGCTCTTTTGTTTTAGCTCAAGCTGGGATGGTTTTGGCTCGCCCAGGAGTGGAGGCAGCCTCAGGACAAGCACTTTGTCCTTTTTGGTCGGCACTCCCCCGGCATTTCCCTGACAGTGGGGGATTATACCCACAGAAAAAGTGCTTTTGTGCACAATCCCAGAATGGTTTGGGATGGAAGGGACCTTAAACACCATCCCATTCCAGCCCCTGCCATGAGCAGGGACACCTTCCACTGTCCCAGGCTGTTCCAAGCCCTGTCCAACCTGGCCTGGGACACTTCCAGGGATCCAGGAGCAGCCACAGCTTCTCTGTGCCAGGGCCTCCCCATCCTCACAGGGAACAATTTCTTCCACATATCTGACCTGCATTTCCCCTTTTTCAATCTGAACCCATTCCCCCTTGTCCTGTCACTCCAGTTCCTGATGCAGAATCCCTCTCCCACTTCCCTTCAGACCCTGGAAGGGGCTGTGGGCTCTCCACACACCCTTCTCTTCTCCAGGCTCAGCATTCCCAGCTCTCCCAGCCTGTCCCCAAAGGGAAGCTGCTTCAATCCCTTTATCAACCTCGTGGCCTCCTCTGGACTTGCTCCAGCAGTTCCATGCCCTTCTAGAATAATTTTAGAATAGGATAACTCTGCTGGAAGGGACCTACAAAGACCATCTCATCCAATTCTTTGATTTTGCAGATAAAAAACCTCTTGCATCAGGCACGGCCACAGCAGATCCATAAAAAGAATCCCCTCCTCTGAACCTCCAGCTCCTCAGGCAGCACTGAAGCTCCCCAAAGCGTTTGCCAGTGACCAACACACCCCCGGTGACCCCTGGAGGCAGGGAGCAGGCAGATCTTTCCAGCAGCAGCAGCTCAGGGTTCCTGTAACTGGATGATTTAAGCCCAGCAGCTCTGGCAGAGCGTGATGCTCAATCCCTTTATCATGTCTCCTCTCCCTTCAGCAGGGCTAATTTTAAAAAGCAGCGATAGGGCGCTGCTGCAGGGACACACGTTGCTGCTGACTGCTGGGAATTGAAGCAGAAATGGGCACGGAGTGCTCTCCATTTCGGATATTGTACACTGACTGACCGACTGCAGCTGAGGTGAAACCCACAAAGAGAAGCTGCTCGCTTGTTGAAGCCCGAAAGTCACCAAATAAACCTGGCAAGTTACTTTATTTGAGTAATTTTGGGGGATTACTACACCAAAGACTGAAGTTGTTTTAATGAAAACAAGTTAATGATCAAAACCAAGTTTTTACCTGACTCTGTTCCTTTGGAAGAATAACCCTTTAACTTATTAAATCAAGATAAAATCAGTGCCTTGCATTTTCTCTCTGGTGAGCAGTGACAGGACCCAAGGGAACGGCTGGGGCTATGTCAGGGGAGGTTTAGGCTGGATTTTAGGAAAAGGTTCTTCCCCAGAGGGTGGTCAGGCACTGTGAGTAAAGAACCTTTTCCTAAAATCCAGTCTAACCCTCCCCTGACAGCCTCATTTCTCCCACACCTGACTGTGAACCCAAGACTGGAGAAAGTTTTAAACCCACCCTTGCTGCCTTTATTCCATGAGCCCAGCCACGCTGGGGCTGGCAGGTCTTTGTTCAGGGAAGCTGAACGTGGTGCAGAACTTTATTTCACAGTGCTACCTAGTGGCTTCTGCAATAAATGATCAGCTTCTCCAGACAGAACCTCATTGTGGAGTAAATACAAATGTAATAAAATCTAAACTCCCACCACTGCCTGAAATTAGTTAAATTGAAGGGGGGAAAAAAAGAAAAAAAAAAAAAAGAAGGGAAAAAAGGAAAGCACACTTGCAAACTAATCCCAAGGGTTTCTAACTGGATATTTGTGCACATCAATAACCCCATCCCAACCTCCTGCAGCTCTCTGGGATGCCAGCACAGGCAGCACCTTTATTCAACAACCAGGATTATTCCTCCCTCACCACTGCCAGGGCTGGGCACAGGAACGTGAAGCAAGTGGCACCCACAGCTCTTCAGAGCCTGTCCCTGCCCCTTTCCCCCTCTCTGAGTGGCAATGCCAGCTCTGCGCTCAGATTTTCCCAATTTCCTGCCAGCGTGGGGACACTCAGAGGGACAAAGCCTTCTCCCCTGCAAAAACCCTTCCACTCTCCTCTCAAACTTCTCTTTGCTCCATAACAGGGGTTGCTGAACCAATTTGTGCCCTGCTCAGGATCTCCTCCTTCCTGCTGCCAGTTTATGTGGATTTACACGTTAATCCATCCATTTTCCAGCACCACGGGTGCCTTGGCAAAGGAGCAGCTCTGCTGTTCTGTGTTTGCCCACACCAGACAAGGTTTAGGTGCTGCAGCAGCACAAATAAACAAAGTCCTGTTACAATCTGACAGCTCAGACAGAGCCAAAGCTGGCAGGATTCAGTGGAAGATGTTAAATCCAAGCCTGAGACAGCTGCTGGATGTGACAGTTTTCCCATATTTAGAAGGGGGAGAGCAGCCCTTGCTTCCCTGGGCTTGGGATCACCAGATGAAAGGAATCATGTAAGTACTAAGTAGTATTAATAGTCCCAGGCACAATATATATATATGAGAATAAATGGCCAAACAGTTATTTCCAATAGCAGCATTTGTATAATGCCATCGACACTCAACTGCTGATAAGCTGGACACACTTAAGGAATTTTAATAAGCCTTTGAAAAGCTTTAACTGATGTGAATTAAGCCCTGAGATAATTTAGACGCAGGGCTATCATTCTTCAGTTAAAAATAATTGATCTTGGATGTAAACGTCACGTCTTGCACCCGGGAGTACAAAGGCAGAGAAAATGTCATTTGTCACCAGCAGTGTCTGGGGCTGATGGACACGTCCCGAGGGATCCTGGGCTCTGCTCACCCACAGGAACTTCTCCCGTGGGGTCAGGGACAAGGAACCTGCCAGGAATGAGGCTGAGATACCTGAATTAACAACACGGGGGTGCTTATTGCTACAAAGTCACTGGATCCAGTGCCCCAGCGAGGGCAGAAAGAACTGCGGCTATCTCCTGGCTTTAATCCACCAAAATAGCTCTGCTGCCATTCCCTGCTTGCAGGGGCAGAAGCAAAGTGTTCATCTGCAGTTTAATGCTGAACATAAAAGTTTTTCTCCTTCTATATTTACTGCTTGTTGTTGCAGGAGTGAGGCTTTCCCAGCTGGCATTTCCTCGCTATCTTCCCTGGAATCCTCTGCCTGACACATTTTTTGACAAGGTGATAAGACCGGGAAGCTCTTGTTGAGATCTGCAAAGCTAAATATACACCCACATCTTCACAAAAATTAATTAACTTGCATTAATGAGGATGTAAATTCTCACCTGTTCTCTTCCAACCTAGACATTACCTTATTTATTGCCTACAAAGTCATTTAACATTAAGTCTGTGAAAGATCAGGAACAAAGTTTGGGTCAAAGCCTGCAATTACCAAAGACAAAACTATTTAAAACCAATCTGTAGATAACAAGAATGGTTGTTTTGGTTTTCTGTTTCCTCAATTTTAAAAAAAGTTATTTCTTATTGGTTGGTTTTCAATAAGCAGATTACTGGCACAAGGCAGCCCATGAATGCCAGGAGCCACTGACATTAAACTATTTTCATTTTTGCTGTAGCTACTTTCAAACATCATGCCTGACGTTTAAACAAATGGGAATAACACGATGATTCCTAGCAGCATTTGCAATTTCACATCCAAATGAGAAGCAGCAAAAGCAGCATCTTTTAAGAACATGGCTGAGAAAGGAATCCTTCATTATTTAATCCAAAATACACGGCATTGACATACATAGAACACATTATATGTGTATATATATATATCTCAATATAAAGAACAGGGGACAGCTTGCTTATATTGGAAACTGCGAGTTATATGTGGTATATATATATTAAAAAATTATAATATCTCAATATACTGAGCAGAGGGAAGCTTGTTTCTCTTGGAAACATCAAGTTATCATCAGACGCGGGACAGGAGGCCGACCGGATCAATAGACTTACTCAATATAGAAAAATCTTATCTTCCTTTCAGGCTGGCTGGCCCTAATGTCAGCACCCAGATGCCTCTGACAGAGTTATCTCCCATCAGCAGCGGCAAAAACCGCTCAGTGCCTGGGTGACACCTACGAAAAGCCAATAACCCAAACAGGAAAATTTTCTCCCGCTGTCCGTTTTGAAGATAAAGGGACACCGAGCCGGCCCTGCTCGCTCTTTGAGGCTTTATCAGGACGACAAAACATCGCTCTGCAGCGCGGGTGGGTTTGGGTTTCACATCCCCATCCCCTCGGGCCGACGCGAGCTGAAGAACTCGCGGGGACAGCGAGCCCAGACCCCGGCGGGGTCAGGTCCCAAAGCGTCCCTGGATGTGCCCCTCAGCCCTGCCGCTGTTGAAAAGAAGAAAGCGAAACGCTTTCATGTGGTTCTATATATACGCGGCTCTATCTATAGGGGCTGGTGTGCGCTGATGCCCGCGGAGACGCTCTCCCCGCCTGCCCTTTGCGCGCTTATCGCGGGCCCCGAGGGACACACGCGGCCTTATCGCCGGGCCAGGCTCAGAGCAGCCGAGTGGCATTTTCCTTTCATGCCGCCCCCGACACCCAGCGCGGGGCAGAGCCTCCGCAGCGCCCCGGCACGGCCCCGGGCCCGCCCGGCACCTCCGGAAAAGCGGGATGCGGGAGCGGGCTCGGGTGTCGCAGCGGGAGACAAAGGTCGGGAGAGACAGCATCTGATCGGCCTCACGCTGCGAGGTTAAAAATAAAAGGAAGCCCAAGTGGGAGCGGTCTGAGGCACAGCAAGGTGTCACAGCAGCCTGGGCACTCGTGGGAGCAGGGATCGCTGTCCCCCAGCTGCCCAGGGTCACTGCCTGCCCCATGGCATGGCAAGGTGCCACAGCAGCCTGGGCACTCGTGGGAGCAGGGGTCATTGTCCCCCAGCTGCCCAGGGGTCACTGCCTGCCCCATGGCATGGCAAGGTGCCACAGCAGCCTGGGCACTCGTGGGAGCAGGGACCGCTGTCCCCCAGCTGCCCAGGGTCACTGCCTGCCCCATGGCATGGCAAGGTGCCACAGCAGCCTGGGCACTCGTGGGAGCAGGGGTCATTGTCCCCCAGCTGCCCAGGGGTCACTGCCTGCCCACAGCCAGGGCACAGCCCAGAAGGGTTGGACGGAGCTTGGAGCAATATCTGGGTGACCTTCACCAGATTTGCTTCTCAACTCGGAGCCACAGGATATTCTGAGTTGGAAGGGACCCACAAGGATTGTCAAGTCCAGCTCTTCAGGAAACAGCCCACCCAGGGGTAGGACCCACAGTCTCGGTGTCATCAGCACCAGGCTCTGACCAGCTGAGCCAAACAACTCCAGCACAATTATTTTAGCAGCTTTGTAAGGCTGCAGGAGCCTCATGATTCAGTCAGCATTTTAGTGCCCAAGGCAACACTTGGAGGTGCTAACCCGAGTGGAGATCTCCCTGGGTGCCACATGAAGGGCCAGAATTTGGTCTAAACCCAATTAAGTTAATAAAAATCCCAGTCCCTTCCTCAAACTGCAGCTCTCTGTATGTGGGAGAGGATCAAAACCTCAAGGCAGTTACAGTGAACCACCACCTCTCTCAATCCATCACCCAAAGAAACTGGCACAGAGTCTCCATCACAGGTTCCTGTGAGAAAACCAAACCTCAGCTCAGTGGAACTGCCATTCCCTTTGTGGCACAGAGTTTGCACCATTTTATATAAGCAAGCAGATAATAATAAACTTGTATTTATTCAAAGCCTCAGCCAGAACAAGTCCACAAACAGCTTTTGATAGCAGCAGGATGATTTAAGAGCCCATGGATTTGGCATTTGGTTGTGGTACAAAGCACCTGCAGCCTGTTTGGAGAACACTTCTCACCTTTGTGGGACAGAAACACAACAAACACTCAGGCACCAGGGACAGAAAGGGCTTTGCAGCAATGCACAATCACCAAAACACCACATCTGGGCAAAGAATTTGCTCCAGATTCTCTTCTGTGAGAATCACACCATTACAAATAGCGAGGTGAAGCAACAATAAACTCATTTCCATTCCCCCTTTTTCCAAAGGAGAGCCCCACATATTTGCAGACAAGTATGCACATGTCCCCTGGATATTCTCAGCCCCCAAAGATTCCAGCCTGACTTGCCTGGCTTGCTCTGGCAACAAAGGCATGTGATAGCAGCCACACACATTTGGCAGAGACATTTTTAGAAACCTCCAAGCTATGAATTCACCTTTCCATTCTGGTAAAGTCAGTTATGTGGAAAGCATTTCAAAAGCACGACTTCAAATACAAACCTCATTTCCCCTTGATTCTTGGAGAGGAGGAGGGAATAAATAATATTATCCATTTCATTTGTTTTCCCAGAGTTATCCTGTAATATTTCTGTATTTGATAACACAACAATCAACAATAAAATAATTATGAGTCAAATCAAGTCAGTCCCTCTCAGCACACTTACAGTGTATGTTAAATTCCCAATTCTCCTCAGCTCCATGTTTATTGCAACCACTAAAAGGCGACTTTCCAAGGAAACACAGACCTAACTAAATGCTCTGAAAGTGACCCTCATGCTGCAGGTTTCAGGGATGTAATGGACACCTGACAGGCACCTGCTCCTGCCCACAGGCTTTCCGCTGTGGCCATGTGGGAATGGAGACCAGGACTGGACCTACACCCACAGCTCACCACAGCTGAATACCCAACAGCACTGCCTGGCTCCTGACACTCCAAGGGGCAACTTCCAGGCATTTTTCCCTTTTGCCACAGGTGCTCAGAAAAAGCAAATTGCTCTCAGTGGGTTGGCCTCCACAGCAAGACCTTACAGACTTCACAAACCTGGAAGTTCTAAACCTCTAAATGTGCTGAGGCATCGGAGCTGCCCCATCCTCATCCCTAAGTGGCTCCAGCTGCACAGCCAAACACCCACAGTCCCTGCAATGGCTGCAGCCCCCTTTGCCTGCAGGACACAGTTAATGAACCACCACCCAGCTAATGAGCAGGAGTTCGTTAGCCCACAGCTGCTTGATTGCTGTCAGCTGTGTGTCTCAGCCTCTGAACTCCACAGCAACATTTCAGCCCTTCGTGGTGCCTTACTCCTTGTTTTAAATGAATATTATTCTTCAAAAGAAAAAGATTTTTACTGCAACTGTTTTTGTGACAGCAAATCCCAGGCTCTACTTGCAGGGAGCACACCTGGTACCTGCTGCTTTTTAGGGAAGGGTGGCCCTGGAGTAACAGGAGCACTCCTGTTTGCTTTCACTCGTGTGTGAGCCCTCCAGCACAGCCCTGAACATTTCCCCAGAGCCCTCTTTATTCCTTCCCAAACACTTTCTGCTCCTGCAGCCCCGGAGTCCCCGCTCTCAGAAGGGCTCCAGCCCTTGGCCCTCAATTCATGCCCAAGCCCAAAAATGCAGAGGCCATTCCCTTCTCACCATCCTTCATAGCTCTGCTGCACTTGGCAGGGCAGACACCTCAGAAAATGCTATTCCCTTTCAAAGAAACCAGCATAATACCATCTTTTACCCTTCACAACACAACCTCAGGCACGCAGCAGCAAGACCCCAAGACACAAAATCCTGAGCACAAATATAAACCCTCTGCAGACACAGAAAAAGGCACAACTTCCCACATTCCCTGGATCAGACAACAAAGAGCCAGGCACAACCACCTCCTCTTTCTCTTACTTATCCAAAAAAATGAGAACTCAAGTCCTACCTTTTGCAGCAGGAGCAGCACCCACAGGCAAGGAGCAGGGCAAAGACCACAGCAGAGAGTGGAGGGAGGATATTTAAGCACCACCCAGCCAGCCCCAGGTGGGCACAGTAAGGGCTGATTGGGCACCCCACCGTGCCAGGAGTGATCAGGGAATCACCATCAGCTGTGCTCTGCCCCAGCACCCACCCAGAGCCAGGCGTGATCAGGGAATCACCGTCAGCTGTGCTCTGCCCCCGCACCCACCCACAGAGCCAGGAGTGATCCAGGGAATCGCCAGAGGTGTGCTCTGCCCCAGCACCCCCCCACAGAGCCAGGAGTGATCAGGGAATCACCAGAGGTGTGCTCTGCCCCAGCACCCACCCACAGAGCCAGGAGTGATCNCTGCCCCAGCACCCACCCAGAGCCAGGCGTGATCAGGGAATCACCGTCAGCTGTGCTCTGCCCCCGCACCCACCCACAGAGCCAGGAGTGATCCAGGGAATCACCAGAGGTGTGCTCTGCCCCAGCACCCACCCACAGAGCCAGGAGTGATCCAGGGAATCACCATCAGCTGTGCTCTGCCCCAGCACCCACCCCCCGAGCCAGGAGTGATCCAGGGAATCACCAGAAGTGTGCTCTACCCCAGCACCCACCCACAGAGCCAGGAGAGATCTAGGGAATCACCATCAGCTGTGCTCTGCTCCAGCACCCACCCCCGTGCCAGGGCGGCTGCTGAGGCACCTCTTGAGGTGCTTCACCAAATCACCCTTCTCACCCCAAAGAGAAGTTACATTTATCTTGCTGTGTCCAAGCATTATTTCCTTCCAGGTCTGTGGCCCACCAGGAGCCCGGATGATTCCTGGCTGGCTGTGAAAGGAAATTAAAGTGCCAAGTGCTGCAGAGCAACCTGTTGCATCCTGGAATTTCTATTCTTCCCCTCTCCCAAAAAGTCTAGCTGTCCTTGCTGTTTTTTCCCTAATTCCTTTGTCTCTAAGGACTGCAAATTGACAGTTTATGCAGGTAGGTTTATTTACAAAAAGACTGGATTTTCGAAGCAGAGTAATTTCCCTTATTCAAACCCAGAATGTGCACATTATCAATTTATTTCATTCTTGGTGCAATGCTGTATCTCGGGAAAGGCTGTGAGGAAGAAGTGCCCTGAAATACAAGGAATTAACAATATGGAAAACCACATCCACTCTGTGCACTCTGCCTGTTCCAGGGCCACAAAATAGGAGCAAAACCCCCAACTTTCAAATGCCCAATTTGGCAGTAATTTTGCAAACATAAAGCATGAGGTGAAATGATATAAAGAAAAGGAGGAAAAAGGCTTTTAACAGGTTGCCAATGTAGTTCTCATATCTATTGTGTGAATTACTGGTAACAAATGGTGTTCCCATTTTTGCTTAGCTCAGAGCCCTCCCAAGGCCAGAGGGACAGAGCCAGGCTGTGTTATGCTCCCAGAAAATCAATCCATAAGCAACCACTGCTGCTAAAGAAAAAGCAAAATTTTTACACTGAAAGGCTCTTTCGAGCCATCAGACTTCGTTTTTAAACAAAACTCTGTTGACATGAATACAATAAATATTTTATTAATGGAATGTGTGAATTTTTCTCTTCCATCCTTCCTCTTATTCCCAGCACCTTACACACAGATGGCAGAGCAGTTTCCAGTCCAAGCCAAGGACAAAACTTAATTTCAAGGCAAAAACCAGCAAGATGTTGAAAGCTCAGACTGGCACCTTTGAGTGCCCAGTCCCTGAAGTGCTTGATTCCCCAAATTCACAGGCAAATTGGCATTTCTTCTTTCCACAGCATGATCTATTAAGCTCTTCTGAGGCAGGTCACAAGCTCTGTGGGGACAGCACAAATTCCTGCCTGTTCTAACGCTCCTCCAGCTATTGCAGTATCCCTTTATTACTTCATTTAAAAGCCCCACCGTTATCAACCATCTCTTTCTGATTTTTTTTTTTAATAGTTCAGTGATTGTTGGAATTTTACAAAAATGGGAAGAGTCTCTTTTTCAGGATATAGAGCACTGTGGCCAGGAAGAGGGCGAGGGCCAGGAAGATGAGTAGCTTGTCCGTCAGCTCCCGGCGGTTGTATTTGGTGATCAGTTTTCTCCCCAGCTGGATTGTCCCAGACATGGACTTGAATTCCTCATTTGCTTCCAGGATGGTTCGGGAAGAATTGGCTGAAATTAAAGGGGAACAAAAAAAAATTTAAATCAGCAGGTTGTGCTTCAAAAATACACAGCAAAGTGTGTAAGGATGAGATATTTGGCAACACAGAGAGCGCCCGAGGGATCCTTCTGGGTCAGGCTGAGTTGTGGGTGAGACAGACACAGAGAGTTCTCACAGCTCAGGGGTGCTGATGTGCTGAGGAAAAGTGCAAAGCAAAATAAGAGCACTGAAAAGCTTAAAGATCCTACTAAAGTTCTTGGATTTTGAATTTTTGGGTTAGCAGGTCAAATCTAGTTCAGGTTTTTCAGTCCGTGCTGCTGGAAGCAGGGTGGAATAGGAATGGTGCTACAGAGAGAAGTCACCAGCAGCAGCAGGACAGGGCAATATTTGAATATATTAATTGCACCACTGAAAGTGTTTCCCCAAGCTCCAGCAGTAAATCAGTGTGACTCACACAGGCTTGCAGAATTATTCAGCCCAAACAGTTTTTAATAGTAATTTTTGACACACACAGCAATTTTTTTGCCTAATAAAAATGAGAAGAGTCAACTAGAAGTGTGTGGATTAGTCTCAAGTTGTCTTTTTTTGTGAGAAAACAAAGACATGCCCCAAACTTCTCAGCCTTGTTCCTTTCAAATTGCTAAATGAAAGCAAAAGCCCTGGAGTCCCCTTTTTCCTGCTTTACAGAAAGCACAGCCTGTAGGACAGTGCATGACCCTACACTGCCCTGGCTGCTCACAGAAAGGTCAAATCCAGCATTGTCTGGTTCACAAAAACAGAGTGGAAATAAGAAGAATTTGCAATATTTTGCAAAACATTTTGTCCCATCCCATTTCAAGAGGCATTTTGATCCAAGTGAAAACAGAAAACTTTTTTCCGAAAGTTAATGACAAAGCAGAACTTCCCTGCTCCAGAGCCTCAAACATTCACTGCATCCTAGGCAAGGACTTGCTCAGAAACAGAATTCCCACTACTAACTCAGAATTTGCAGCTGGGTTTTTTAAATGACCTTTGGTAGTTTTTCCCTTGATGAATTCCAAGTGCTGTCCATTCAGAAACAGGGTGAAAAAGTGCCTGCCAAACTGTCTTTTTAATGGGAGAAGGAACATGCTACCTCTGCAGCAGCAAACTGTGCCCAGCTGCCACCCTCAGATGGGGCAGAAAGCGAGGAGGGCAAACTTGGGTTATTTGTCCTTGTCTTTAAAGTTCCCTCTCCTGCCCAAAAGCACAGCGAGGAAGAGGCCCAGGCAGCAACTTCTAAATGCTCCATGAATCACCAGTTCTGACAGGTCACTTGATTTATTGTTTTAGGAGTAGAAGCCAAGGAACTGGGTGAAATCTTGGCTGCACAGTCCCTGATGCACTGCTGACAGAGCGAGTGACCTCGGGTTCAAGGCACTTGATCTCAGTGCCTCAGCCATCCCAGCTGCAGCCTGGCTGGAAGCAGCTTTCCAGACACTCCTTCCTCTGTGCAGGGACTTGTAGCCATGCTTTTGTTTCCCCAGCCATTCCCAAATCCATGCCAGGACAGTGGCACAGAGTAACACCAAACACACTCTGGGCACTCTGTGAGCTCACCTTGCTTTTTTAAGTGCTTTTATGTGAAACCAAACCTCATCCTGACCCCTCTTCCTTCTCATGATCATGAAACAGAAACTCCAACAAACACAAACTCCTCACAAAGTACACTGTGATTTCCTGTTTATGTCCAGCTGTTACAGGAGTTCTGCTGGCCAGTCCTTCGATCATCATTGGAGCACATTCTCCTACTCTGCTCCTCTCCATGCTGAAAGAACTGACCAAAGGTGCCTCCATCATCCCATCCATGCCCAAATTCCAGCTGTACCTAAGGTCTGCACGGTCTCCTCGCTCTGCTGCACCTGCTGGGACATCATCCTGCTGATGCTCATCAGACTCTCTGTGATGTTGCTTGCACTCTCTGCCAGACTTTCCTTTGTGGTCTTCCTGAAAAGGGAAAAAAACAAAGCAGGAAGGGGTAAAATTATTCCTTAGGGTACTTTGGGAAAATGCTGCTGATAGGGAGATTAAAACAGAGCTTGGCACTAAACATCTCTCCAGTGTACAAAAGACTCAACTGGTTTTCACTGCATGAGAAATTCAGATTATCTTCACTAAACAACAACAAAAAAAAAATCATAAAACATGACAGTCCTGAGCCCAAACAACAGCCCAGAATCTCACAGGGGCCCATAATTCACCACCTGTTCACCCAGGACTGTGTAACTCCATGAGATGCTATGGGAGCACCAACACAAACCCACTTTATTATCCTGAGTATCCCAGCTGTTGCTTTCAATACACAGCCTGCACACACTTACATCCAGTTCTGCATGGGAAAACAGCTTGGATAATGATCCAGTCCTTGTTTAGAACCTATCTGGAATTATTGTAAAAGACAATATGTAAATCTGTGAATGTTAATTTATCCCCTTTTCTGCTTAGATATGCCAATGCCAAGAAAACCTGAATTTATCACAATCCTTAAGAGTTCAAATCTCCACAAAAGGGAAATGCACTCATGAAAGAAAAGCTACTCTTCAGATACAATGAAATAACTTTAAAATACCATGTCACTTCCATTTAAAACTAGTGAATATAGTAGACACTGCTTAAATCCCACAGTACAGTGGGACAGTCCAATACCTTTGTCTTAAGCTGTCTCTTCCCTGCAGCAGCTGATCTTTCTCAGAGTTGTCAATAGCAATTTTGCAGGCCAGATTTGCCTTTCTCCAGGCTGCCTGGTTGCTGAAATCACAAGAGCAGAGTGTTGTAACATGATGCTAACACCTTGCATGCACAGACAATTTTCAAAAAGCAACCACCACTGTAACTGGGCACCCCTGATACATGTAAGGACCCTCAGAATCTCAGAATCATAAAGGCCCTGGGATACTTCCAAGATCATCGAGTCCAA
>VWZT01007243.1:434009-461115 GCA_013397055.1 Pachycephala philippinensis
AGAGCCCGACCCCCCCGGCTGCCCCCTCCTGTCAGGGAGTTGTGCACAGCCACAAGGTCCCCCCTGAGCCCCCTTTTCTCCAGGCTGAGCCCCTTTCCCTGGAAAGCCGCTCACTTTCTCTGTATTACTACACACAATAACAACATTCTATCTTGACATTGCTCAGTGCAACATTTATGAAGCAAGGGAAGAAGAAAACTGTGCCAGCTGTCAAACAACAGACTCCTAAGCCACCTTCTTTGAGCTCACTCAGGTGCTCAAAGGGACAGACCAGAGTGAGGAAGTCAGGACACGAAAAGGGAGCTGTACCCTTTCTGTCCCTGACCTCTTGCTCTGGGGCAAAACACGTGTCAGTGCGTGTAGTTCCAAACCAGACTCCGAGAGATGCCGCACCAAAGTCAGCCTATCTCTGGTTACAGGCGACTTGGGAACAGCACCAGCTGCCCGACCCACCTGAGCATTTGCTTCTTGTGGTTCTCCACCTCCCGCAGCAAGGCTTGTTTCTCCGACTCCTTGTCCTGCTCCTTCGCCATCTCCTCCAGGTCCTTTGGCAGAGAGCACAAACACCAGAACCTCATCAACCACCCGCAACTCGCACAGCCCAGGCCCGGCCGGGGAGCGCATTCGGGGCACATTTATCTGATAAACCCCCAATCCACGGCTGCGACTCAGCAAATCACAGCCGCGACCCCCAAACCCAAGGCCGGAATCCTCCAAAACACAGTCAGAACACCCCAAACCCACGGCCGGGATCCTCCAAAACACAGTCAAACACCCCAAACCCCGGCAGCAACATACAACCGGGATCCTCTAGCCCTAGGCCGGCACCTCCCAAAACACAGCCGGGACCCCTAAACCACAGCCGGTAGGCCCGGAGAACAGCTCGGTGCCCTCAGCAACCCCGACCGGGCCCCTCACCTGGATGCGGCCGCGGAGGTGTCGGAACTTCTCCTTCACGGCGGCATTGAGCTCCGTGAGGGCGCTGAGCGGCCCCGGGCAGTCCCGGATATCCTGGAACACAACGGCGCGGTCAGCGCGGCCCCGGCTCGCCCCGCGGCCGTGCCGGGGTGTCCCGGGGCTGGCGGCGGTACCTGCACGGCCGCCTTGATCTCCAGGTCGAACTTGACGATCTCCTGGTGACAGACGCGCAGCGGCACCGCCGCGGCCGCCGCCGCCATCTTGGCCGGGCAGGGCCGGGCCGCGCCGCGCGGGGGCGCCCCCTGCGGGCGGAGGGCGGGGACTCGCGGCCATGAGGGGACGTGGCGGGCCTGGGCCGGGCGGGGCTGTGCGGATCCACGGGGAGTGGGATGAACAACGGAATTCCAGGAGCATTTGGGTTGGAAAATACTTCCAAGACCACCGAGTCCAAGCTGTGCCCCATCCCCACCTTGTCCCCAGCCCGGAGCACTGAGTGCCACCTCCAGGCCTTCCTTGGGCACCTCCAGGGATGGGCACTCCAAACCTCCCTGGGCAGTTCCAATCCCTGAGCACCCTTTCCATGGGGAAATTCCTGCTGCTGTCCACCCTGAGCCTCCCCTGGCCCAGCCTGAGGCCGTTCCCTCTCCTCCTGTCCCTGTTCCCTGGGAGCAGAGCCCGACCCCCCCGGCTGCCCCCTCCTGTCAGGGAGTTGTGCAGAGCCACAAGATTCCCCTGGAGAAGTTCCAGGTTTACATCCCAGAGCCTCCTGGGGTTTCTGGCCAGGCCAGGCTGAGACTGGTTGGGAGCAGGGTGGGGGAACACAAGGCCCCTTTTGTACCCCTAAAATGAGAGGCAGGGCAATGACCCTTTGCTTTTCCCACAAACTCGCTCCGTGGTGCTGTCCCCCTTCCCTCCTGCCTCGGACCCTTTGGACAAAGGTGCTGGAGACCATTTCCACAGGAACTGCAGGGAGCCAGTTTCTGCAGGCACTAATCCCGCTTCTCCAGATGGTCCCACACCGACCCAGCAGCGCTGCGAGCCAGCTCTGAACACGAGGAAGGAAAAACCAAATATTTCCTTACCTAGCTTTCATCCCTCCCAAAGGAAAGTTCCTGAAAATATCAGGAGACTGGGGACTCACTTCAAGGCAGCAGATGCCATTCACTATCATTCCACACACGCAATGATTCGAGACGATATTTCCTCCACAATTTTTATTTTAAATTACAAAGGATGTTGCATACATTGATGAATTTGTATCTGAATAGAAGTGCTAGGGATCAAGGGTGACAGAGTAAACAAAGTCAATAGTTTAATTGTGCCTCTTTTCAAAAAAAAATAAAACTGCACAACTATTAACCAACATTTAACATTGCAACTCTTAACAGATCATGCTTTGAACAAGGTAAATTTATTTTCTAACAGAGACAAGACTTTCAGTAAGTTTTTCTGAGCTCCAGTTGGAAGTTGATTATAGAATATCAAGGACAGCATTACAATCATGACCCCAAGCATAGGCGGAACAGGATGCCATGTTTTGTTTAAAATGCCTTTTTTTTTTTGCATCTGCATGTGCCATCAGCCTTAAGAGTTCACCCAACCACAAATACTGAGCAATAAGTTTTCCTTGGACATAATATCCTGGGAGGATAGATGATTCCAATCCAAATGTATGAATATCCATCATTATAACAGAGATTAAAATTAAGTTTTCTTACTAGGTTCTGTTTCCTAATCAGAAGATTTTGATAGGGTGGGACGTGCTTTTGCCAACACCAAAACCAATCCAGAAGTTTTCCTTACAGGAGCTAGTGAAGTCATCCAAACTTGACTTAAAAAATTAGCCAACTACAAAATATTTTAAACTCCAGAAAAACTCTGAACAATGATGTTATCTAAAAAGTTTGGAGTTTTATTTCTTTTATGGGGGAAACAAAAAATGCAAGTGTGGCTTAAAAGAGCTCTCGTTCCACTTTTAGCTCCACAGCTCATTAGAAAGACAATAAATGCAGAGTCAGTATTTGCTCCAGTGGAAGTTCATGGATGTCTAAGAGGCTGAGGATTATAATTCAGAGTGCACACAAACTTCTAGAAGCACTGGGGGGAAAACATGGCATATTGTGAAATGTAAGTTGTAGAAAGATAGAGTTTTTTGTTTGCTGCAAAGAAGATACAGTCTAAAAGTGCCATCTCTGATTAATGACATTGAAGAATCCCATTTTACACTGGGAGATATTCAAGAGTGGTGTTTTCTCAACAGACTAATGCCCTTAATACAGTTACAAGAAGGATCAGTCGCCGAGGCAGCAACTGTTTGAAATGTACTTCACACGATCCCCGGGGTAAACAAAATAAACCTCAGCTGTGTGCAAGGCTGTGTCAATAAGCCAAGACCACATCTAGCAGCACACTTCACTAGGTGATTCCAACTGAAGCCTCTAACTTCAAAAGAAAACAAAATCGTGATTAGATGCACTCTTGAAACTCAGGTCTCAAGGCCAAATACAGATCCTGACATTCACGGTCCAGAGCTGGGTTGTGCCTCAGCAGAATTTCAGGAAGACGAGCAAGCACAGAACTGCATTTGCTATTTCTGCTGGAGGCAGCTTGGAAACAACCCTTGGAAATTCTCCTGATAAAACCTTTTAGAGCTTTTTTTAAAAAAAAAGCTATGTTTAAATGATTTATGGAAAAGAAAAGCACATCCAGTCATTATAGTTTGTGAATAAGCTAACTGTTTCATTAATGAAGGCAAATATTAGATAAATAGTGGGGGGGTGTCTTTCAAAAATAAATTTTAAACTGACACCTCTGTATTTCCAAAGTGTCTGTTTGCTTTTAGGCTAGTTAAAAGACCCTTCATCCATTTTAGGTTGGTTTTTTGTTTGTTTGTTTGCTTTTTTAAAAAACCCCAACTTTTCCCTGGCCCTCTTAGTATGGAAAAAAGTCAGTCTATAAATTAGGAACTGAACACAGCTGAGCCTGACTCTCACATCAGCTTTACAGCAATGCAACTTTATTAAATCACAATGATTTCAACTGGTATAAGAAAATCCAGCCCATCCACACGTAAACATAGCTTTAGTAGTAAGTCTCTCTCATCCCAAAAAAACAAAAAGTACTCACCAAGTATCAGTAAATGTGTTCAATAAACCATAAAAGGAAGCGTTAGCAAAAGGGGTTTCGGGCTAAAAAACACCCTTCAGGAGCACCCCCACGTTTTGCAAGGCCATTCAAAAACTGGTCTTCCATATAAATACAAAAGGACTACTGAGAGAAACTGAAATCAGACCTATCCGCACTCGCTTCAGGACGCTTTAATCAGCTCTGATTCCATCTCAGAAGCTTTGACGAGTTCAGAGGGAATGAAAAACATTTAGTTCTAGATGTACAAGTAAGGCACAATATAAAGCCACATCATCATCTGTCATGAAGGGAGAGGGGCAGGACGAGGGTCATACATGGTACAGCAGAACAAGCAGCCCATCGATTCCAAGTGTGGCACCTACGTTCAGACTGACGAGATCTCGACAAGAGCAGTTATGACAGCATGCTTTTAATATGGAAACAAATCCTAGAGAATCCAGTGTATCAGAAAAAGGAAGAGCTTCTGTTTGTATTAAATCAAAAAATATATCATTGTTTTTGGATATAGGATTAAAAGTGAATATTCACAATGCCTACACTCAAAAACAAACAAAAAGAACCCAGGACTTCGTTAAGATCCACATACTATGTATGAACACTGAAAATCTTTAGAAAATGGTCTTCTCTAAAGATCACCCAAAAACGCATGCCACAATTGCCAAAAAACAGAACATGTACATTTGTTGGTTTTTATACCCTTATAAGATTTTTGTTTGTGATAAGTATACACTAAATGTATATATTTTAATGACACTAGAGGAAGCAGATTGTTACTGGCATTAAAGTACAACCATTTCTAGACGGTTTAAATGCCACAGAGTCCCCTGGTTAAAATGTAAAGCTGCACAGCTTGCCTATGTCACCTTTATGATAAAGTTAAACCAGCAAAAGGTCTTATCTTTACTCTACATTTTACTGCCAGGTTTTATTTATCTCAAGTATCGCTGCAGCATTCTGACCAGCCCAGAGTTAGCAGCAAGTGGCAGGAATCATATAAAACGCACTTTCTTTTTTTTTTCTTTTTTTTCCTCTTTTTTTTTTTTTAAACAAAGTGCTTTTCTAAGATATACATACATATAAATAGTTACAAAATAAAGTGTCAACATTAAAAAGCTCAACTATTTCAAAGCTTTAACTTAAAATAATACATAGGAAACACTGAAATGCGAGGGTATGGAACTCACTAAAGATTCAAAGTCTACTTTGAAATGCGAGACCAAAATCATAGTCTGGTTTTCAGACAAAAATAAAAAGCTATAAAGTCGTGTGTTGCCCAGGATTCCCGGGCAGTAAAAAAACAGGGCTTTTAAATACTTTGTCAGTTGAATTTGTCACAGAAGTTTTTACCTGATTTCAAACTGCTCTCTCTCAATGTTCAGAGGTGCCGCCTCGCCCGCAGGCTTTGGATGGAGCACAGGGACGAGCTCTGTGTGCCAGCCCTGCTCAGACACGGCAGGCACCTCACAGGACACATTCTCTGTCGGGGTTTTAGGGGCCCTTTTTAGGGCAGCTCCACAAGAACAAGAGGAATACACCAGACCCACCGTGGAAAGCAGCAGCCAACTCTCACCTCACCCGAACAACAACAACAACACAAACGCCTCAAACGAAAACACCCACATTCCACCCAGATTTTGCAAGTCTTAAGTGGATTTACAAAGTTTTGCCTAAATTGCCCTGGGTATTTGTTCAGTCTCTTGTAGGAAAGACTTTCTGTACAGCTCAGTAGTGGTATTTTGGCCTCCTCCTCCCTTTTGAGTCTTCCAAAATATTTAGGTACAAGAAAGCTGTGAGTGTGGCAGGGCCACCACCTTCACCAGCCCCTCCTCCTGCACTGTTACCAATTCAGGCTTTTTTCTCTTATAGTACAAGCTTGGATATAAAAATAATCTACTTATAAACAAAAAGGAATCACAGTACAAACAAACTTAGACAAACTAGAAATGAAGTGGAGAAATTCCCCAAAGGGAGTGGGGAGAAAGCCTTCATGGACTTTTGCATTTTTTTTTCAGCAGCTACATTTGAAAATATTTGGTATTTCTATTTTCAGTAAACAGTGTTTTGTCATCTTTAAATAGGGAGAGAAAGAACAGGGAGGAAAAGGGGGGGTCCATGAAACCAGAGAATGATCTTGCCTTGAGATAAAGGACTTTCTCATCAAAGGCTAAAGCTTTTAATCTGTACGTTAACACTGACTACAAAGCCAACTCTTATTAGCAGAAGAGCAAATAAGAACTTTGTGTTAATATTCCTCAATCATAGAAACTACTGAATTAACAAGAATAAGTCACATATAAGTCTGAAGAAGCTAGTTTCGAAATACCTGTACAAAAATATAAAAGTCTATAAATTTTTTTTTGTTTTGTTTGAAGCCTGTGTTGATCCTTGGAAACATCACATGCATAATAATACATCAACTGGAAAAGTGGCAACTAAGGAATTAGATATTTGTAGCTCTTTTTTTTTTCCTCTTTACATATATACACGTTACAATAAAAATAATTTTATTTTGGTTGTTTGGTGGAAGTATACTACAACAAGCTAAATACTTTTTTTCTTTTTTTAAATTCTCAAAGTCGAAAACTATTTTACCAATAGCTTACTAAAATCCAAATATATTAAAATCTCCTACAGTAAGTGCAGAGAAAAAAGATTTAAAGACTCCAAGACGGCCACCAACTTATCTACCATGGAAGCGAACTACAAGAACAGCAAAATAATATTGTTATGTATGAATGCTCCTTCTGTAGATAATTGGACCCAAACAAAAAAATTCACAGTTCAGTAAGATCCCTAACCCTGACCTTTAATTTTTTTTCTTTTTTTCTTTTGTTTTTACATTCAGTACAGTATCATATAAGCTGTGCAAAACTTTACTTAGACTGGCAGTTCGCCATATCAGTTGCATTTGTCTTTGGTACAAAAATAAACAATCGCATTAATGTGCAAGTATTTGTTTTCTTCCGGCCAAAGTACCGAAATTGAGTTTTCTAGAGCCATCTTTTATACAATACATAGACTCTGTGGCATATATCTACATTTTCAACATATTCCTATATACATTCAAAAATTTTTAAGAGCTGGAACAAATACATTAAAACCTAAAATCTCACCATCTATACAGCTTGGTTTTGCCCCTCAGGGTTTTCTTCATACAAAACTTTACCAGCTTATACTGATAGCTCTCCCCACAAAATACAAGGCACAAAGAATATACTTTTTTTTTCTCTTGCTTGCACAGACATTTAAATACTCTATTAAGCTCAGAAAATTAAAGTCTTCTATGGCACACTAGCTCTAATGCTGCGTGTGCTATGTACAAGTTAATGGTTGCAAAGAAAGCTTACTGGATTTTTTTAAGAACAAGAAATGAAAATCCAATCATTTAAAAAAAAAAAAAAGAACAAAAAACTCCCTACATCGACAGCTTCACCGAAAAAATGCTTCCTCTTACTTCACTTGGACCATAAACCTGTCACAATGTCTGGCAAATGCTAAAAATTTTCACTAGCAAACCCATGTTTTTGCTTCTAAAACAAAAGTGATATATTCTGGTCCTAGATCATTTGAAAGAGAACTCTCATTTCTGCCCTTGAGCTTAAAGCAGCTTTGAAACTATCTGGTTTATGGTCCAAAAAATGCTCTGCAGCATTTTACACCACGCTGTGATTTGTTTTCCTACACTGTTACTTGAAACCAATGGAACCTACTGGTGAGTGTTTACAGAACGCTAAGCTGACATGCAGACCAGAATGCCATTTACAACGAGGAACTCGACAGCACAGGTGGAACCTGACCCGGGAGCAGCTCAAGTCCTGTCCTAAACTTTTGCCATGGGTATTCGGAGCCCCACGAGGCCCCCGGTGGGGTCTCCCTCTGCTGTCTTCTCCAGGACTTGGTTCACAAACTCCGACGTCTGGCCAGCTACAGGGAGTCCTGAAAGGGGAGGGGAGAGAAGCTGCTCTCAGGTCACTGCTCATGGCACACTCCTACGGGTGACACAAAGCCAGGGCGCACTTTGGTTGGGACAACTGAAATCAGGAAAGGGTTCGGTCTTTCCTCTGTTTCAGAAATTGTTTGCAATCAAATGAGGTGAGATCAGAGGGATGGAGCAGCTCTGCTGGGAGGAAAGGCTGAGAGAGTTGGGATTGATCAGCCTTGAGAAGAGAGGCTTCAGGGTGGCCTCACTGTGGCCTTCCAGGGCTTGAAGGAGCCAACACGATGGAGAGAGATTTTTTGTAAGAGCCTGGAAGGACAGGACAAGGGGGAATGGCTTCCCACTGCCAGAGGGCAGGGTTAGATTGGATACTGGGAAGGAATTCCTCCTGTGAGGGTGTGGAGGCCCTGGCACAGGGTGCCCAGAGAAGCTGTGGCCGCCCCTGGATCCCTGGAAGTGTCCAAGGCCAGGTTGGATGGGGCTTGGAGCACCCTGGGATAGTGAAAGGTTTCCCTGGTGGAATGGGATGAGCTTTGAGGTCCCTTTCAACTCAGGGCATTTATGATTCTATGTCTTCATGGCAAATACATGAAGTTCACTGCTTACCAAGAGTGTCTTTAATAAGTATGTTCAACTTTTGTTCCATGTTGATTCCTCTGTCATCTTTAGGTACCTGCACCCGATTAACTATTTCTTGTTTAATGGAGTTGATGACAAAGAGTAAATTATCTGCAAAGAAAAGAAAATTATTAGCTTTACAGCACATTCCTCTGCAAGAGAATCACAGTTATCCACACACAGCTATCTGTAAGTGCCAAAGGTGTCACATCACACTTACTGTAAAATTAAATGTAATAGTTTACATCTAATATTACCAATATTTTCAGTAATATTTACAGCACATGCATACATTCACATAATTTACATCTGCAAAGTAACTCAGCATTGCAGGTAACCCAATTTACATTCACTTTAGTCAATGAACTGGTTTTGTACCAACAGAATTGCTGGGTTTGTACCAACTCTTTTCTCTACGAGCCAGGTTACATCGAGGTACAAAACACAGACTTATCCAAACAAAAGAAAAATTAAGATGTGAAGAGTTGTATTTACCATATTCTGTGTTGAGGCCCCAGAGTTTTACTTTATTGGCTTCATACTGGGCTTTCTTTTTTAGTCTACAAGCCCTACAGCAAGAAGAGGGGAAGAATTAGAACACGACCAGAAATTCCAGAGTAGTAAGAGCCACATGAACTTATCAACCAAACCTCCCAGAGCTGTGATGCACAACCTCATCCATCCTCACCTTCACTGAAAACACTCTGCTACCTGCATCTGCTCACATTTGACACCTGTGGGTTTTATCACTGTCCCAGCTAAGGAAGCCAATTTGTGTTTACCCCACAGCTAAGGAAGCCAATTCCAGTGGAAACACATCCTTATCTAGGGGACAGACAAACCACAGCTCCCAAGGTGCCAGCTGCCCTGCTTTTTTGATAAATTCCCATTTGATAAACTGCAACTCCCACTTCAGGAGCTGCTACATGAAGCAGGATTTAGAAATTATTTAGATCAGTTGTACCAACCCAAATTTTCTCATCCCTGCAGCTTTACCCAATGCATACCTGGACGCCAACTTGTTCTTTTCTTTCCTTGACCTGGGTCTGGCAGTTAAGGGAAGTTCACTGACGGGTGTCAGGTCACTGATCACCTTATTCAGCTTCCTCAGCTCATTACCAATCTGGAGGAGTTTTCTGGGGTTGGGAGTCAGGTCTTCTACATCAGTCCTCCGTGACTTCTTTGCTGCATATTTTCCTGTTTTAAATATGCAGAAAACTAAGTTGGGAAGTGACACAATATGTACACAAACCTGTGAGAAAACACTCTTAAATAGGCATTTTTTGGGTGCAGTTTAAGTTCCTTTGTTCCTGACAGGAGAATGGGCCGGAATCAGGTGATCCCTGTGGCCTCTCACAATAGAAAGAACATTTCCAGACAAAGAGCTTTGTACAATTCATATTCTATCCAGATCAGATAAGAGCAAATGCTGCTGGCCAGGCCCCTGGATGTGACAGAGAGCATACACACAACTGTGCTGAAAAATGTATGTCACAAGTTCAACCCCTGTTGTTCTGCTCCAGCTGTAAACTTGTTAACTCGTAGTCAGCCAAAACATCCTCCTGCACACTCAAGCGGAGTAAATTCCCAAATAATCTTATTGCTAAAGTTCTGTACTAAGAAAGAGTGCTGAGGCCTGGTACTGAAACCATCTTCAGTGATGCTGAGATGAAATGATCCACATAAAGGCCAGTTAACCCCTTTTATTGTATGTATTTGAAGCTCTTTAAGGCCTGGTTTTGCACTTGACTTAAAGGTCAAGTGTCCAAGTGTCTGGTGGGACTGAGTCCTCCAGGCAGGTTTGGTTATTTGTTGCTTAATAAGAAATATAAAATAATGGAATCACAGAAAGGTTTCAGTTGGAAGAGACCTTAAACTCATCTTTTTCTACCCCCTGCCATGGGCAGGGACACCTTCCACTAAACCAGGTTGCTCAGAGCTCCATCATGAGAAAAAGCAGTGATAAGGACCTTAGGTACTGATATTTCACCACAGGATAAAGAAGCTTTTAAAAACTAAGGTGATTTAAAGAAAAAAATGCTTTCTTTCCCAGAATAAATTTACAAATAACAATAAAAAAATAAATCTTTTGATTTAAGAGAAGGCCAATTGCCATGTTAAAAGCAGTAATTTTCAACTCTAAGGGAACATTAACCTTACAACCAGGGAACTTGGTTTAAATTGCTCCTTCAAAGCCAAAATCAAATGGAGCAGCCTAAAAGAGGTCCTGTGACAAGAAAACAAAAATACCCCTAAGAGTGGTTTGTTTTGGGTGATGTTAGTCGTGTTTGTGGTGCAGTAATTGCTCACTGGGAATAAATCACAGTTGTTAGAGCAACTGGTTTAAGTTTCTAAGAGGGCATCTTAAGGAAATAGTTTATTCCCAGAGGAGTAACTGCTTCACTGTGCTGCATTCACAGGGGGAAAACAAGGAGGGAGAGACAGATGTACCTCAGTGCTTGTCCTCAATTCATACCACAGTGCCCTGAACTTGGCATGGCAGAGCCCTCCCAGCCTCCTGCTAACACAGGCAGCACTGACAGGAGCAGCCACGAGGAGCAAACAGCACTCAAGCCACCCATCCAATATTTACAGTATCACACTGAGAAAGCTTTGAACTCTCGGGGTTTCCACTGAGAGCCCTTGGGAGTCACAATTCTCAATTCATCCACACTCCTCTGGAAGAAACCACACTGAAAGTCCCTACTGTGTGTTCACTGTGCCTCCCCTGGGCACTGCAGAGCCCTGGTAACCGAGCAACAGACTCACAGTGTTTGAATTTTCATGGCCAAAACACAACTTCGCAGCACTTGCAAGGAGGGGAATGTGGCTACTGAAGGTGTCACAAGGAGAAGATTGTCACCTGTGACCAGGACTCTCTCTTACCATGATGGAGCCCATTTTTCTGGTACATGTTGCTGGGCAGCGTGTCCCTGTTCCACTCGGACGGCCGCAGCATCCTCTCCTGCTGGGACGGTGTCAGCTGCTCGCTGTACTCCCAGAAGTATCTTCGCTTGCCTCTTTTGCGAGAGGATATTGCAGTCATTTCTTTTAAATCCTCCACAGAATCGTTTTCATACCCTAAAAGGATGCAGGGGGTTGTTTATGTACTGGTGACAGAATTGTTTGCAGCTCTTTAGCGGCGGACTGAGTATTCAAGTTAAGAGCAAAACCATGGACAGATCTGTTTTGCATTATCTAACAGACTTGGTTCCAGCATCAACTGCTCCTGGGTACTTGCCTTGAATCCAGGGATAGACACTGAGCCACTGATGGGGCTTCATTAGTTGAGAAAAACCGAATTATTTATGCATTTAAAGTCCCTTTATGTTGTCTGACCCCCTGAGCTGTAGTCCCCCACAATCCCAGCAGTGCCAACTACAGAGATCAGATGTTGGACAGTGTTCTCCCACCCTGACAATTTTCTCCATGAATTGGCAGGAACACAATCCTAACTCACCTCCACATTTGACAAAAAGCATGGAAAGAGAAGCAGATAATAAAGACGGATTGGCAAAAGACAATAAAGAAAAAATTATTCAATTATAGAATACTCTGAGTTGGAAGAGACCCACAGGATCGAGTCCAACTCCTGCTGTTCCTTGAGTCCGAACACCTTCAGGGAATAAATCCAACCCCTGATCCCTCTGAGGCTGGAGAAAGGGGCTCTGTTATCAGGACACTAACCAAAGGACATCTGAGCTGAAGGGATTTGCACACCCACAGTTCAACCTCTTCCTCCTCTTTACTGGGATGAAGAGAAATGATCCTCAGTAAAGCTGCACAATATTTTAGAGGTGAATTATGAGGCACTTGATATGATGAACTCATAAAGGATATGAAAACTGTAATGCCACCGTCCACATCACAGAAATATTTTACCATAACTATGTAAACACAAACCACAGGTTTTCAAACCCCAGATATGCTTTAGAAAATAAAGATAACCTCTACTAAGGTTAAAAAAAAAAAATCTCAAACCACTGCACTGCCTTTTGTATAAAATGCTAAATAATAGTTTACATTTACTTAAAAAAGGAGCATTTCTAAACATCACATTCTCTGATGGAGCTTAAGGAAAAGCCACCCTTGTATGGAGTGCAGGTTTAGCAAGCCTTGACCCCATATTCTTCAGCTCTGCTTCATCTTCCACCAGCACAAAGAGCACTTTCTTCCTTTTAAAACAGTCCATTCAATTAGTCTGTTTGCACTTGAAAAACCAGTTGAAAGAGGAAAAACAAACTTTCTTGCTTTGGTCTGACTCTCACATCATAACCCAAAGTACGACTAAAAGTCAGGTATGCAGAAGGATGAAATCCATCCTGAAGTTCTGTTTCTCATCATTTCATCAACTCATTTACTTTGATTCTCTGGTTTATTGGGAAGACAGGATTTTAAAGGCAAACCAAACAGTGAAACATGCTTTATAAAATATGTGTTGTATAGCCAAAATTATTGACAATTTACATTAAATACAGTTTCAAATACCATAAATATTTGTAACTGTAGCTCCATTTTACTCAAATGTTATTTGACAGAAGTATCAAAATACTCTCAAAATGACCACTGACTTCCCACCTAAAAAACAAGCTATGTGATTCATTATATAGAAATATATAAATTGAGCCCATCTTCACGATAACACAGAATTAATCCAACCAATGAAAACAAATCTCTGTGAGAGCTGAAGTGTACAAATGTACAACAAGGTTAAAATCAGGACTTCCTGTTTGCTTATTCAAACTGTAATTAAGTTAGTAACTTCAATTACATTGACTTAATACATCCTGCCTTGCAACCCCACCACTGCCCTGCTGCCATTATAAAGTTACATAAAATAATCCCGTGCAGTGTTAACCTAACACTCAAACTTCTTCAGCTGCTCTGCACTGGATTTATTCCTCCTCTCAGCAAAGATCACCCAGCAGGGCAGGCTTCTGAGAAACCTGAAAGGCTTCTTGTATTTAACTATGAAGCCCTTCACAAAGCCCTCCTGAAAGTCTTTCTTCACATCCCTCGCTGTGGTTTCGGGTTTAAATTCACCAGGGTTAAATGAAGTAGAACAGAGAACAGTGTGCACATGACTGCTGCATCTTACCAGGTGAAACCCAAAAATAGCCCCACTGAAACAAACCCCGAGAACTCCTCCTCTTAACCACTTCAGCACAGAGACTCCTGCAAATCATTTCGAGTGGTTTTCCCCCAGCTGATGGTCCAGGTGCCCAGAGCTGATCTAATGCAGACTCTTAAAACATTTCCATGTCTCTGTGAGCACTTTTTCACTAATTTCTTCTCCAGTGCTACTGACAACTGAATAAATTGCTGCATTTCCCATTTCTGCAATCTCCTGACTACTTGATGGCAGGAACAGTCATTTAAAAGTCTTTCTACTAAATAAGATAGGAAAAATATACTCAATAATAGCAAAACCCCCCATGTTTATATGCTAGAAAAGGCTCGGGCTGGTAATTCCCATAGTAAACTACCTTTGCAAGGGACCAAAATTGCTGAATCCGTGTCATGGTGATAATAAAAACACTGTTGTCCAAACTTGCCTGAGAGCCAGTCACATTTTTAGCTGTTTCTCCTTCACTATATCTAAATATTTCCTCAGATAACACTTGAAGAAAGCATCTCACTCACTCTAAAAACATACATGAAGAATAAGCAAAAGCAAATGATGTATAAAAAACCATTCGAGGGCCAGCAATAACTGGTAGATTTTTGTCCTCTCAGTAAATTACATCCTCACTCAAAACACCAACTGATTTTGCTTTCAGAGCTGTGGAAGGTTTAATTTTCCTGTGCTGTGCCTATTTTTAGATACTTTATCCATAGTATTTACCTTTAGAGGTAAAAAAGCAACAAAAAGTACAAGAATAATTAGAATACCTGGAGATGTTACCTTCTAAAATAGACAAAATACATGATAAAATTTTTAATATCACCACATTTGAGGTGAATGGCTTTAGGCTTCATTCATGGAAGACTTTGGCAAGCTTGGCTAAGCCCAGATCCTCAGTTACTGCTGCAGAATGTGGATTGTTGGTCAGTAAAACAGTTAATTAATTAATTCCACCCACAGCATTTAACACAACCTCTCTTTTTCATGGATCCCAGGCTTCCACTGCAACACATCCCCCATGGGCTGCAGAGCTGGAGCAGCTGCTCAGGGCCCCAGAAAGCACAGGGAGCTCACTCCAGAAGGGAGGGAGAGGCTTCAAAATGCTAATAAAAATGTGTTGTGTGCATGTGAAAGCAGCATAAAGGGCATAATGCTTAACGAGTTTAATGCCAACTCAGGAAATCTAATTAGAAAATAATTTCATCTGAGAGTTCATTATGACAAACACTGACAAGCTTCAGGGAAGCTGCTGTTCTCAACAAGGAAAAATTTCAGCTGCTTTGTCCCCTCGAAGTTACATATTGCCAAATGGCTGAATATTTTCATTCTTACCCTCTACTACAAGGCATTTTTAGGATGTGAATATTGTAATACTTTCTGATATGAAATTAACACTTGGTTACAATCCTGTGGCTTTTCCTGCAGATTTTATTTTTATACAATGTTGCTGTTTTGTTACCTTCTAGGTGAAGGTTAGTTCTTATTTCTGCTGTTAGAGCTCCGTTTCTCCAGGCAGCAGAGAGGAATTCAGTATCCTCTGCAGACCCACTAAGTGTTACTGCTGAAAACCACCAAGAAATGATTTTATTAGTTTCAGTGGCAGCCATTCTTTGGATTCTGTGGAAAAAAACTGTACCTGCAAGTAGGAGTTAAGTAATTATGAAATCATTTCACTCAGGATATGATTTCATCCTGACAGATCCAACTCTGGATAAATCCACAGCTACAAGAAGTGCTAGAAAGCTCTGCACATCCTACCAGAGTGCCACAAAAAAAGAAGGCCACACTTACAGGCAGCTGCTCTAACCTCAGGCTACAGCTGGGCTTCCTGTATTCTCTATTCTTAATTCTGTTTCATGACCACATTTTGCGTAGTTTTTCACCGAACAGCGCAACAGAGACCTTGTATATTTTGAATTATTTGCATTTTGCAAAGCACTTTGAAAATCTGGAATCAAAGTTCACAACTTAAGATCACTGCTGCTCATCTGTAACTACCAAGAGTTCAAAAGCTTTCCTTCCCACTCAAGAGGACAATTCCATCAACCTCCACCTTCCCAAAGCCCAACAATGCTGGTACCTGGTTCTGAGAAGGTATCGCTGATGTCATCGTCCTTATCGTCCTCGTAATCTTCTTCCTCATCATCGTTTTCAGACAGCTCGTGCTCACTGCCAAATCCTTCATCATGGTCCTCGTCTTCAATATCATCCTCATCCTCGTCCTCCTCCTCGGGGTCTGCTTTGGCTGACTGCTCACCCAAAGTGTCTGTTACAAAAAGAGAATAATTGTGCTCTTCTTTCTTCTGCGAGGAGTCCGACACGGACGTGCTGGCGGAGAGACTGCTCTCCCCGACAGCCAGCCCTGGGCTCTCCTGGGGAGGGCTGAGCAGCAGCTCTTGAGTCTCTTTAAAAGGCAAAACAGGAGGTGTACTGTGACCATGGGGGGACTCGAGTCCTTTCCTCTCTTGTCTCTTTGCTACAGCCCCGCAGTAACAGGTGTTTTCCTTGGCTGCGTCGGCGTGCGCCTGGCTCAGCACGGGCCTGCTCTGCGGCAAGGGGTTGATCTTCACTTTTGCCTTTTTAACATAGTCTTTACATTCAACGTGAATGTTCACCTTCTCGTTGCTGTACACGTTGGTTTTGACCATGATCTGTGTGCTGGAGGCGGGCTGGCTGGCAGCCTTGCTGGCCTTCTGGGCACAGTCCGACAGCGCCGCCTCGGCCTGCACGTTCTTGGAGGAACAGACCGGCGCCGCTGCTCTGCTCGCCAGTTTTTTGCCAGGTAACAAAGAATTTAAAGGGTTTTGTTTTACACTAAAGAGCAAATCAGGGTAATAGAGTGAATCTGAGACAGGCTGGGAGTCCTCGCTGTTCAGTTGAGCCAGTGTGGGTGTTTTGCTTATCACCTCTTCATCCTGGTACGGGCTTGAAAAGTCATCGAGGCCCAAGTAATCCACCTCTTTTGTTCCCCAGATGTCACAGCTGGTTAATTTAGTGTACTTAGTTAGGTCTTCACAGTAGGTATCCCACTGCTCCCACTTGGAGGTGAAAGCAGCTTCTTTGTCCAGGACGTCTGTAAAAGACTCCAAGTTCTCAAGGTCTTTGCAGTCCTCCATGAAAAGCAAGTTGTCCCTGGAGCTTTGCTGATAATCCATTTCTCTGTCCTGTGCACAGTAAGAGAAGTTAAAAGTTAATACAAAAAAAGTATCCATCATCTCTTTCCTCTACTTAATCTGGTATGGAGAGCTCAACTCCAGCGAAGTGTGAGAGTGGTGACTAGGAAGAGATCTCAGCTTTGAACTAAAAGTTTCTTTTGAGGGTCAGAATGGAGTTCAGCTCCTGTGTTTCAGCAACAGATCCTTCTGAAGACACTGCTCTTCAGATGACACTGTATTCCCCTGCTGTTGCAAGGGGAATACATCTGCTCATCAGGAACTAAACCAGTACCAATATCCATGTATTTAAAATATGAAAGACATCACAGGCATCTCTATAATCTAGGTCAATTTTTGCTGTGTGCTTAACAGAATATGCTCGAGTTTACCAGTTCCTGGAAAACCTCATTCTAACACGACCAGTTAATGACCACGAGTGACCTTTCTCCTTTGATGCAGGGAGAAAATAAAAAAGGGAATGCTCATGTAAGTAGCTTGTGAGTCAACTTTTATTTTCCTTCCCCTGCATTCACAGCTTGGGTGAAGTAGAACATAGCAGGGACAAACTCTTCCCTGTGAGGGTGGGGAAGCCTCTGGATGCCTGGAAGTGTCCAAGGCCAGGTTGGACGGGGCTTGGAGCACCCTAGAATAGTGGAAGGTGTATTTGAGCCTGTGCCAATGGCCATTTTGAAGAAATGCCTGCTGAGGAAGCATCACATTTGCTGGACAAGCAGTCCAGCTCTTCCCCAATCAGCAGCCAGCAATAATGAATAATCTTCCAGCATTCTTGCACAAACACCCCTTTATTACTACAGGAACGTGGTGTTAGTCAGGGAGAGGAAGCTCTGGACACAAAGGTGACCTACCAGTTCATACATGAAGTCTGGATCCGAGCTGCTCGCCAGGAGATCCGTGCTCATCAGAGTCTGCTCTGAAAACAGGTGGCTCCGAAAGGCATCCCCGAAAGGAGGGTCCATTCCACTCACACTGGGCTACAACACAACAGACAGATGTGTCAAACGTGATACAAAAAGCACCTTATCATCTTCAACAAACAAAGAGGATCACCGTTTCCTCCCAGTCTCTGAAGGTTTTTACCTCCACAGATAAGCACATCATTCCCCAGAGCCAGAGAATGCTTTAAGAGCAGCTGACAACATGCAGGAGCAATCAAAGGACACATTTCTATTCACCACAGAGCTGCAAGAGCATCCACTGCTCCTTCATTCTTCCCTGTTGGTTTGAAAGTCTTATTTTTGCCAAGTTTTGGGATATGCTGGCATTTGTAGAGGATGAGGGCCAGTCCTGGCAAGATCTGGGAGTATCAGTAGGCAGGGTCTTCCCCCTAATACAAATTATTTTGTACTAAAGCAGTCTTGACTGTATTTAGAGCCATTAGAACTCATAAAAATTCCATATGAAATTGTAAGGAAAGCAAAATTTATGACAACTGAATCCAGACTGTTACCTCTCTCTCAAGAACGAAGCGAAATTTGGCAAAAAAAGCATTATGCAGGATGACTGGGCATGCAGGGAATGGGCAGCAAGGCCTTCTGCTACATTTAATTCCAGACCTCAATTTCTTTTCTAGACACTCTCACCCTGAGGGTTGGGAAGGGAGAAGCACTGTGCTGCTGAAAGTCATTCAGTGTGCTGATGTGTGAATCACTGCAGTAATAAAAGGCTGTTCTGCTCTCCAGGCATCCTCCCTCACCAAGAGACAATTTGGCTGCAGCTTGAATAAATACAGGACCAAGAGCAGTAGCACAGCTTCCACCACAGACACTACAGGGACCCTACAAAATATACATCCTTTAATCTCTTACACATTCTCCCTGCTAGTGCTGGTCAAATTTGTTCTTAAGCAGAGGCAAAATTATTTACAGAAGCGAATAAAATCCTAGCAGACTTACCTGAGGCATTTCCAAGCCCAGATTCCCCAAATCCAATTCCAAACTTCTTGTTTTATTCACTTGTAGATTCCTTTCCAGCTTTACTTCAGTCTCAGGGAGTTTACACTATCCATGCAATGAAATTTTTCCTTAGGATAACTTCAGTTCACCCTGATGGAGCTTTTCTATTTGTAGACTTCTGTGCAGAATAAACACAGCAAACCCCCAAGGAGGTGAGTAATCCTTCACCAACAAGGTGAAAGCTTCAAAAACAGCCAAAGGCAAGAACTTCCCCTGAAAACTGATTTTTCCTCATGCTGGAATGTATAGAAATTTTCTTCCCCTGCCATCTTGCATTGAATGAAAATCCACAGATGCTACAGAACAGAGTTGCTGCAAAAACATTTTTGGCCAAATTACATTTTGTTGCCTTTTTTTCCTCTCTGCTGAGACCAGCAGCTCTATAGACACACCTGAAGAGAAAACTCTGCCAAATTTGGAACAATAATCAGCACACTGCTGGGTATCCAAGAGAGAGACAACCTTTATGACTAACGTAACAGAGGCAATAAACTCTAAAAATGTCTTAGGCTAAAGTCTCCAAATACAAATTTCAGAACAGGCAAAAATGCTGTTTCAGTGATATCTCCTCCTTTTCTTCAGGGATGAATCCATCCAGCATCAGATAAGATTACATCAATCACTCACATAGCAACATCTAGTGGTAGAGGATCACAGAAAACATCCAGCAGCAGAGTGAAAGAGACAGATTTCCCCAGGAGAATAAATTAAACTGTGCCAAATTTACAGCTGTCTAATAAAGTATCTTCTCTATTAATTCAAGCAAGGCATATGTTGAAATTGGACCTATTTATTTACTGGTAGTTTTACCAGTTTAGGAGTTTCTACAGACCTGCTCTACTTCAGGTGTTTGTCTAACGACTCTTCAGAGCCTCATATCCTGCTTAATCCTGCATTTTGAACCGTGTAAGGAAAACCCTCGCTCAGCACTGCTCCTAAGTCAGACTTTGGTGCAATCTGCTCAGGCTGTGTTTATTCTCTTCTTTTGAAAAACAAATAGTAAACTCTAAGTGTTCTCCCACAGCTCAGAACCCTCCCCCAGCAGCACATGACAGCATCCCCGTGATTATTCCCACTTTCAGATGGTATCTCAGCTAGTTTGTCCTCTTTAGCATATGGACCATCAGACTGTGGTAAAAACAGACACTATGCAAAGAAGTCCTTACTTATCAAAACCTTCCCCTGCTTTGCAAAGAGCAGCTGGAATATAAAGAACAAGTTACAGGTCCAGTTACACAGGAGTTCTCAGCTGAACCCTTGCTACCCCTGCCAGAGTGGCCATTCCTCACAGGGCCCTGTGGTGAACAGGCCAGTTCCTTGTGAGAAAAGCTCCTTTCTGCTCCAAAACCTCCAGGGAACCCTTTACTTATTTAAAAGCGACATTTAAAGTGGAGTTTGTGTCCCAGGGCAACGCGCCTCAGCAACTCCCATCTCCCTTCAGCCAGCAAAGGCCACACCGCAGCAGGACTGCTCCTTCCCAGGAGTGCCTGAGTCACTTCTCAGCCTCACCTGGGCTAGGAGAAAGGGCCTGTTCTTTAAAACAAACACAAGATGTTCTCAGGCACAAAGAGAGACACAAGAAGGTTATGATCCTAAACACCTGAACACTTTCTTTCCAAGCAGATTGGTGCATTTTCCACCAGCACATCACATTAATACTTTGACATCACCACCAGAGCACCTGCGTTCACAAGGAGACTGCCAGAGTTCTCTGTGATACAAAGCGGAAAGAAAGGAAACATTTGCTGCTTCTTCACTGGTTATTCTTTGCTGTGTTTTTTGGTAGAACATGGGCCTTGAGCTGTTCCACACACAGCCAGCAAAGGGGCGTGAAACTGATTTCAGACCAACACTTCCAGGTGCCAGCTTTTGGATCACTTCCAAATCCTCAAAACAAACATTAAAGGCTCAAAATACCATCTCAAAGACTGGAGTGATAAACTTCTTGCACTATTTAAGAACGCCAGTGCACATCCTTCCAGGTCGAAGCAGTATATCACCTAATCCGATTATTCCCGTAATTCTCTTTATATTTCATTCCTGACATTTTATAATATTAATATTTAAATGTGACTTGAATCCCAGTAGGACCTACTCAACTACTCCAAAATGTAGGATTTTTCTTAGTAGCTCTGTGCAGGGGGAAAACACAGTGAGGCCATGAAAAGAAACCCCTGCCTCAGGGAGCTGCACAATCCAGGCATCCTCCATGCTCCCAACAAAGCAGCCCTACTTCCAACTGCTTCCCAAATTTCCCAGAAAGATCAAGATCATCATTAAAAGACTCCTGGTGTTTATACTTAACTCCCAGTGTTTCTTCACGAACTGGTAAATAAAGATGTATGGCACAAGTCAGGGACACATATGGAAGCACAGGTGTAAAATAGGAACTTGCTGTGAAGGCAAGTAATTTGTAGACTGCAGTTAAAGTCCTGTTTTTACAGAATTTATCATTACTGGCACTTTCAGCCCAAGACTGAGTTAGAAAAGAATAGTCCAGCTGTTGTGTTATCTATAATGAATGCAGCTCTGAATGAACTAGAAGAGCAGTGGCAGAGCTCAAGTACAGCAGCACTAAGAATTATTGAAGATAAATATAGCAGGAATTTCTACTTCAGGACAATTTCCATTAATGCCTTGCATCAGCCCTTCCCAAATGCAGGCACAGGTGGAATTTAGAGCCCGAGGCAGCGGGCAGGGTGCCGGCTCCTGTGGCAACAGCCTGCAGGGAAATCAGATTAAGGTGATTAAGGAGCCAGGCCCGGAGCTGGTTCTGTGTCTGCAGATCTGGAGTCACATCAGTGCCGAGCTCTGCTCCCCATCCTGCTCCTGGGAGGGGGCTCCTTCCTTCCTTCACCGGGGCCTGAAGAAGGGCAGGGCACCTGAGGGGAGCCTGCAACACACATGGAGAGGGACTGCAGTGACAGGACAAGGGGAATGGCTTCACACTGACAGAGAGCAGGGTTAGATGGGATAGTGGGAAGGAATTGCTCCCTGTGAGGGTGGGGAGGCCCTGGCACAGGGTGCCCAGAGAAGCTGTGGCTGCTCCACCCCTGGCAGTGTCTGAGGCCAGGTTGGATGGGGCTTGGAGCAACATGGGCTAGTGGAAGGTGCCCCTGCCCATGGCAGGGGATTGAAACTAAATAATCTTTAAGGTTCCTTCCAGACGAAACCATTCCATGATTCTGTGATCTCGAGAAGAGCTATGTCCATTTAACATTTAAGAATTTGGGCTGCTGATGGAGGCATGCACATGTACGCTGGTTAAAATCCCATCAGTCATCAACAAGGAACCAAAGCCTGTTCTATAGAGTTAACATCTAATTAATCTAAAGGCAAATCCTAATTAAAAATAATCCCCTGTATATAATATTTACTTTCTGAAGAGGAACGGTGGTTCCAAGATGCCCGGAAAGACTGAATTTCACACAGGGGAGCAGCAGGTGCATTACCTGGGATTACTGGTCTAACCCAGCCCACAGCAGGAGCTAAACTCCAAACATGCAGCATTTAGGACACACAGAGCAGCTCCTGTGCATGTGCTGCCTCCCTGGGCCACTAAAACATCCTCCTCCCTCACTACAGCACCTCCAAAGAAGCCCCCAAAAGAGAAAACCCCAAACTGCAGCTTTCAGCCTGACACCTCAAAGTCTTTCTCGGTCACCTGCGTGAATCATTTGTACCGCGGCTGTAACTAAAGTTGCTATTTCTGGCCCAGTTCAGCTGTGTATTTTGTACCACTGGAAAGGCACATGGAGCGTGGCTGTGCTGTTTTGTTGGCTGCACAGTGCTTATTATCCCAGCAGCTAAATGCCTGCTGTAAGTGCATTACAGGAACAATTACACTTTCATGATGGTGACTGCATCACACAGCACAGCTTGTCAAAGTCACAATTTTGATGCAGGTATAAAAAAATAGCTCACAAGAGCCTGCCAGTACTAAACTTAAAAGCTCAGCCTGAAACATTCATGGCCAACTCCGAATTTCAGAGAAAGCACAAAAACTACGCCATGTGCTCGGGAAGACCCATTATGTACCATGCACTGTTTGCTGTATCTGGACATTTAATGAAATACTGGAGTTAGAGTTGCAAGAAGTTCTTCTGCACGCCTCTTAAAAACATTTTTTCCTTCCACAGTTTGTGCCAACTTGTTTTCTATTACAGAACACCCTCTGCTCAGGGCAGTCTTCGAGCTGAGAACGTGCAGACTGCCCAGGGTGGAGTCCATCCCTGGAGGTGTCCAGGGAACAACCGGACATGGCACTCAGGGCTCTGCTGTGGTTGAGAAGGTGGGAATCAGTCACAGGTTGGATTCGATGGTCTTGGAGGTCTTTTCCAACCTCAATGAGTCTGTATTTTTCTTTTGTTTCTGAGTAAAGTTCCTTTTTTTTCTTTCTACATGATTCTTCAATTATTAGCCCGACTTTAAAAAAATCTTTTACTTTTCTCCCCCAGTACAAAGACACTACCTTTATTAGTATTAGTATTATTATTTCATTGCAGTGAGCAAAGACACGCTTTTAAAATGTCTTCCTGTATTTCCACCCACCACAGTCTCATTCCTGGACTCACCAAAGCAGCCAAGTCCCTCTACCTTCTTGGTGATGGATTTCTATTACAATGCCAGCACGAGCATCTAAGGCTTTATGCTTTTTGCTTTTTCTACCCTGGAGAGAAAACAACATCTGCTTAAGACCCCCAGACCCTGAGTCTGATGGAGCATTGCCACTTACAAGAACTAAAGATAAGCAGACTGTTTCACTTCTTCTAAGCCTCTTCCCTTCAGGAGAGGGAAACTGTTACTTCACTGTCTCTGTTCCCTTTCCTCCACTGACCATCCCTTCCCCCTCCAGTGTTATTTTTCCAGTCCTACTCACCCACAACAGACAGATTTCAAGACCTGGAAGCGATACCTCTAAAGAGAAGCTCCGGTCTGCAATCACACACACAACACCTCAGGCGGCAGAGCCCATGAGCCCCCAGAAGACAGAACTCAGGTACCCCCCGTGCCAACAACAATTCCCAGCTCTGGGGGTGCTCCAGCTGTGCCAGCAAACAGGCAGATCCCAGAAACTGATGGAATCACAGTCACAGAACAGTTTGGGTTGGAAGGGACCTTAAAGATCACCCAGTTCCACTCCCCTGCCATGGCAGGGACACCTTCCACTATCCCAGGGTGCTCCAAGCCCTGTCCAACCTGGCCTGGGACACTGCCAGGGATCCAGGGGCAGCCACAGCTTCTCTGGGCACCCTGTGCCAGGGCCTCCCCACCCTCACAGGGAAGGATTTCTTCCCAATATCCCATCTAACCCTACTGTCTTTCAGTGTGAACCCATTCCCCCTTGTCCTGTCACTTGTAAATTGTCTCTCTCCATCTGTCCCGTAGGTTCCCTTCAGGTCCTGCAAGGCCACAGTGAGGTCACCCCAAAGCTTCTCCTCTCCAGGCTGAACAATCCCAGCTCTCCCAGCCTTTCCTCCCAGCAGAGCTGCTCCATCCCTCTGATCCCCTGGTGCCTCCTCTGGGCTCTCTCCAGCAGCTCCAGGTCCCTCCTGTGCTGGGACAGGGCTGGGGCAGCTCTGCAGGTGGGGGCTCACCTGAGTGGGGCAGAATCCCAATCCCAATCCCAATCCCTTTCCTGCTGCCCACACTGGGATCAGCCAGGGCACGGGGGGCTCCTGGGGGCTGGGGCAGGTCCAGCCCTCAGCCACCAGCACCCCCAGGGCCTTCTCCCAGGGTGCTCCCTCTGTGCATCCCCAGCCTGTGTTTCCATCCCAGCCTGTATTGATACTGACCATCACGCAAGAGGCAGAAGCACAAAAAAGTGATTATTTTTTAAACTAACAAACACTCTGCATCAACAAATTTTATAACAACTATGCCCAGATTAATATATTCCTACTAGAACCACTTTTCTGTATGTTCTGGAACAAAGACTGAGATTTTATTCTTATTTTAGTGCCAAGAGTGGGATGTGCAGCATGTTGAACGTATTAGAACTATATTAACAGACTTCCATTAATTAAAAAAACTTGTTAAAGTTAAAATATTCATAGCACAAACCTTTATTAAAATAACACTGCAGAGTTAGGAGAGTTGTTTGCACATGAGAATGAGTAGTAAAACTAACATTTAAATTTTTTTTTGAGCCATACATTCCCCCTGAAGCGGAGTGGGGTGAAAGCAGAGACAAAAAACAAAGGCAAAACTAAACAACAATTCAGCTTCCAATCTCCAGCAATATTCTACATCCCGACAGGATAGCTGTTCCTATATTTTTTTCTGACAGTCTTCCAGACTAAGAGAAAATTCTGTAGTTTCCAGAAAAAAAAAAAAAAGCAATACAAGTCTTATGATGAAGGGAATGGTACAATCTGGTCTACTCTTCATACTGTGAAATTATGATTGTTATACTCTTGTTAGAAATGGGGCATCTGTACCACATACTTCAAAGCCAGCAGCAAATCTGAAAAATGCATCAGTCAAAATTGCCCAAAAAGTAAAAAAACCCCATGGCTTAAGAGTCTAAAACCAGAAGGATTTTAAAAAAATAATCAGGGAAATTATTACAGCAAAGTCTAAACCTTAAATTTACAAATTTCAGAAAACTTTTGGTTTGACTTTCACGCCAATGCCAACTCTCAAGCACTTCTCATGCAGTGCCAAATCTCCGTATCAAGGTTTGATGTTAAAACATTCAGTTAAGCTTCCCAAACCACAGAGCACGGACATGAGGCCATGGGAATCTAAACCTGTGGGTTCCCTTATTTATCCCACACTATCAATCTATTAGTGGGACAAAAGCTTCTATTTGTTCCCAATTAATTCCTGCTAATGCTGATGGGACTTCAGTCTCTGTCCTTCACAAAGCTGTTTGCCTCTCTCGTGATTTACAAACCACCTGGGGAGGATGCTCGATGCCTCTGCTGCAGATTGCTCTTATCAGGGAATACTCCCATCAAACACACAATAATTCTCTCTTGGCTCAGGTAGTCTACCGGCACTGTTTGAGGTCTCTGAGCTACTGTTATTTATGCATCTAGAAAGGAGTATCACCGAGATTGCTTCAGCAGGAAAGGTTTCTTGCAGAACTATCACACTCAGGGAAGCTGTGGCTGCCCCATCCCTGGAAGTGTCCAAAGCCAGGCTGGATGGGGCTTGGAGCAACCTGGGCTGGTGGAAGGTGTCCCTGCCCATGGCAGGGGATGGAAACTAAATAATCTTTAAGGTCCCTTCCAACATAAACCATTCTGGGATCCTATGATTTATTTTCCATAGAAATTCTGACTTCTCATTTAAGCTGCCAACAATAAAAATCACTAACATTTCTAAAGCACCTGCGTCTGCCCCTTTGTAATTTTTACTATGAAAACACGTTTAATAATAATCATAATTAACCTTCCCCACAAGGATGCTCGGAAGCGACCTTAGAGGCCTTTTAAACGCAATCTTTAACACATTTAGAAGCGTTTAAAAGACAATACGAGAATCTGATTCCGTTTTTAGTGTTATGCGGAGCATGATTTCAACAAGTTACCCCTCGAGAGGCAGCAACAGAGAGATCACGATCACTTTAAGCGAGAATCGCACATTTCAGCTGGCAGCGCGGAGTGCTCCCAGCCGTTCAGCCTGTTGCACGGGGAAGCCTGAATAAACACCGTGTGTCTTCTACCGAGTGTGACAGAGAAATTATCCTGGATACCGGATCCCTTCCAGCAGCCGATGCCCTGAGAAATGCCGTGGGCTGGCAGAGACAGGGGGAGGGCACGGCAGCGATGCCGCGGGCAGGGAATAACGCCCAGGGCGGGGACCCTGGGGACAAAGGAAGAATAATAAAGGTTGGGTTTGAGTCCTCGGTGACAAGACGGGCTTTCCGCAAGGTGCTCCCGGCTCGGAGCCTGCCTGAGCTCAAACCAGACCCAGAGGGGTGTTCGACACCCGTGGGGCGACACGCCGAGACCCGCAGGCGGCTCCTGAGGCGGCCCGGGGAACTCAGGGATGTTTTTATAACCCAAATCTGCGGGAACGGGCTGGGAGCAGGAGAAGGGAACGCGTCCCGTCCTCCCCTCAGCGCGGGGAACGAGACCCCCCGCGCGCGGGCACCGCCCCGGGCCGGTCCCGGCGCCCAGGTGGGACAGCCCCCCTGAGGCGAAGCGCTGCGGAGGGACAGGGCCGCGGGTGGCCCCCGCAGCCACAGCCCCGCGCGGTGCCCGTGTCCCCCCCGTGTCCCCCG
>VWZT01007244.1:0-23261 GCA_013397055.1 Pachycephala philippinensis
GTTGGCTTTTACTTTAATTTTTAATTAATTTTAATTTAAATTTTAACTAACACATTTTAGTATGCAGAGATTTAAAGTGTGAATCATCATTACCCCCACAATCTCTGGTGTGTTATTAAAATTATGCTAATAAAACATCTTAACAATGCAAAATGCTTATGATGGTTGTTCATACAGCTGTATTGTTAACTAGGGTTACTATTAAGCATATTGTATTTTAAATTTTTATTTGACCAGAAAGGACTGATTGAATGGTTGGACTCAATGATCTTAGAGGTCTTTTCCAGTCTTAATTATTCTATTATTCTGTGAGTGTTAGAATGAGAAAAGGGTATTGTATGCAAATTTAGAAAAGTGTAGTATGTTCACTGTCATTGATTTGAAGGAAAGAAGCAACTTTGTTTTGTTTCCTTTTAGCATTGCAGTCCTTGTATTCAGTCATTGCTGGACTCTTTAAGCCGTGGATACTGGTCTTGGATAAGGAAGATGCAAGGTATGTATTGCATTTTAAAATTAAATGAATTTTTGCTAAAGTAGGGACTTCAGTCCTGTAAGAATGGCTTTCATTATTACCTGGTTTTTAATAATTCGTGACTGTCTTGCTTTCCATTTAAATAGCTTTCACTTTGTCATTTCCTTAATAATTACAGAACTAATTCATGACCTACATCAAATTTTCTAAGGTTTGGATAGAATAATTATTTTAGATATGAGCAAGATCTTCTAATAATAATATGAGCAGAGCTTGACTGTGTGAAGGATTTCACTCAGTTTTAAAAACACTGAAACTTGAATTTTGGATTCCCTTCTTTTAGCTTACATAATATCTATAATACCTGTTCAAAAGAAAACAAAAAAGCCGAACAAATACAACCCCAAGTGCCAGAGGTATGTAAAGAAACTTCAGGCTAAAGCAGTGCTGTGATGATCTATTGCGTTGTGTACCTCTGTCTTCACATGCAAATTTAGTTGTGCTACTACACATTCAAATTTTGCTTTCTTTCAAAATTAAAAGCTTTTGGAGTTGTGAGTGCACCTTCAGCAGTGAAGCTAGAAGGCTGTCTGCAGTTGGTGAATAATATCACTCAGTAACTCTGTTGTTTTAATTCCATTATGAAATCTCAGACAAGTAATTTCTGCTTACTCAGTGGATCTTCAGTGGGATGGTGGACTATGCAGCTCTTCTAAGGAAGAAGAGGAGATTACCAAAGAGCTGAAATTGGGAGAACTGCTGATACTTGTACTTCAGTCCTTTAGAATATTTAAATTGCAAATGTTTATGATCAGGTAACTGAAATTTGTGTTGTGCTTCTTTTCAGTAGCCAGCCCTGCTACCCTTGGCTGGAGAGTGACACTCCTGTAGCCTCCACCATGGTCTGTTTGTTTGCAGATTGCATCAAGCTTTTGCATGAGAGCTTTAAAGGTGAGCATGAAATCATAAGCCTCCCCACTTGCTGATTTGGAGAAAAAAACCCCAAAAGTTTAGTGTGCATTTTTTTCTTTGAGTGTACTTAACGAGTTTTTCATCTTCAGAAATAGACTTCCTTCTGAAAGCAAGTTTTATCTGAATTTTTTTCTGTTGTTAATTCAGCAATTTTCTTTGATTCTAGAAAAGGTGCTGCCAAGCCACCACGGGGCTCTCTGGTTACACTTGATGCATTACTGTGAGTGTTGCACAGCCCCCAAAATGCCAGAGTTTATTCTCTATGCTTTCCACACTGAGTTCAGAAGGCTTCCATGGAAGGAAATGCATCCAGACCAGATGCTTATGGAAGAGTTCTTTAAAGTGAGTTCATGGCAACTGTTGAATTAAGTTCATAGTCAGTGCTGCCCTTGAAAAGAGCTGGAGAGCAGGAGACCATTCTTTTAGCAAGTAGGCTTTTAAAGTTTCTTTGTAACATTCTCATCTGCTCAGTTTGTGATGGATTTTTGTGAAGGAGTGCTTTTGAGTTGTGGGGAGCTATACAGCTCCCTCTTTGTTGATTTTCCTGAATGTCTTGTTTATTGCATATGTATTTAATGTTTTTTTGTTAGATTTAATATATTTTGCTATTGCCATGTTGTTCTCACTTCCAAGTCGTTTGAGACAAAGTAAAGCTGCAAGAGGGGAAACAAAATGATGGAGAAAATACATTTGTCTGCTCCTCTGCTGACCTAAAATGCTGCTGTAGATTTACAGTTGGCTAAGGAACTGGAAAGTATAAAAGTACTTGCATCTTACATTTTTTTATGCACCTGTCTTTTTCCCTTTCTCCTTTCTAGATCGAAAGAGGCAGCCCCAAGAGTTGTTTCTTGTTCTTGGGTTATGTTTTATGTGAAATAAACTGGGTCAGTGTCCTCTCTGATGCCTGGAATCCCAACCCTCACCCTCAGACTCACAGCATGATTGTCTGTTTGCTGTATATGATGGTGCTGTTGGCAAAGGAGGAACAGCTTATAGGCGAAGAGGTAATTTTTGTGAACGTTCCTACCCATCTCTTGAAAGAAAAATAATCCTTTACTAGAGAGGACATGAAATGTGACTAAACCTAGTTCATTGCTTCTGGAGGACTCTTCGGAGGGTTTTGATCATCTTCAAGAAGTCCCATTTCACATCTGTCAGCTTTCCCTCATTTGCTGTATCTTCTCTTCTCCATTTCCTCTGAGGCATTACAAGATGCTGCATCAAGATGTCACCAGCAGCCTTTGACCACCATTGTATTTCAGTTTAGGAAAATTACCAGAGTTCATGTGCTTTGACCTGAACGTGTTTGCTTATCAGAAGCCTCTCAAGCTTCAGAAGATACCTGTTTGCACATGGTGTGAGTCAGCCTCAGGAATTCCCTCCTTCCCTCCAGCAGTGTGTTAAACTGACACACTGTCAGGGGGTTTTTGCCTCCCAGAGCACTCCTGTGACACCTTGATCTAAATCTCAAACTTTCTCAGCCCTGTGTTCCAGGGCATGAGCAACCTGAGAAGTACTCGTTGTACCAGTGTCACATTCCTGTAGAAGTAGTGTAATTTGTGTTAGCTTGTGTGTCAGCATAATTCCAGTATTTGTTCATCCTAAAACCTGTAGAAACATAGAATAGGATATAGAATATCCTGAGTTGGAACTAATTTTGGAGGGTGATGTTTATGAGAATAAGCACGTGAGGAGTCCCCCAGGTTGGTGGATGAATCAAAAATTAGGGACACAGTTTCTGCTGTGAACTTGGATTAGCCTATTTTTAAAAATAAAATTTTAATGCCTCTTTTAAACCTATACTGAAGTGACTTTAACTTGAAGGGTCTCCACATCTTTCTAGCTGTCTTTATGTGTTTACCCGTCAAATTTTAACGTTTTTCACTGACTTTTGTGCTTGGTTAGAGCTGCTGCAACAGTCTGTACAGTTCTGCAAATGCTAGAGATGAAGTACATGTGTTAGCTCACAGCTTGAATAAGGAATTGGTTTTCAGATAGACTCCCAGTGGTCATCCATTTCTGTGGGTTTTCTGCTCCATCTCCTTCAAATTCTGAAGCTGGAGCTTCCTTGCAATATTGAGTACTGTGAATGTGAATTGAAAACTGCAAAGAAGGTGTAACTTAAACTGATGTCTTTAAATCTTCAGGAATCTCCACTCATAAATCTTCTTGGACAGACCAGCTCCCTTCCTTGGCAGCTTGTGGGCATTTCATCTTACCAAAGCATCATCAGCTACTGCAACAGTCACTACCCTCCCTCTGTTATCCTTGCTAAGGATGCTGGAGCTGAGCTGATCGTGAAGCTCCTGAAAATCTCAGCAGGCTTTGGGGCATCTTCAGATAGTCACATCCACCTTGTGAGTTGAACTAGTTTTGGAGTGTCTCCGTGCTGTTCTTGTCTTTTGCAAAGTTCTGCTTGTGTATATTACAGAACATGGAAAGAGTTCTAGTTTGTTTTTTTCTTTTCTTCCTCTAATTTGTTTTGTTTGACAGGATGCAACACTGAAGTGCCGAGCATACATTCGCCAGGTGGTTCAGTTCCTCAGCACCTTAGAACAAAGTGGAAAGATAACCCTTGCAGTTTTGGAACAAGAAATGGCCAAGTTGCTAGATGATGTAGTCATCTTTAATCCCCCAGGTTTGTGTTGAAGAAATGGCACATCACCTTAAAGCTGTTGAATGCTTTGTTCTGCCGAGTAGATTGATCTGTGATGATTTAATTATTTGCATTATTGTCATGTCTCCCTTAGGGCAGCAGGACATGGTGCTTTGGTGATGTATATATAAATAGTATATTAGCACACAGCAAGAATAAGAATCTTACCCCACAGAGCTGTCAAGAGTGACAGAACCAACATTAAAAACAGGGTTTGTGTTGTGAGTAAAACTGGCTGATATACAGGAGCTTGAGGGATTAATTTCTTTGTCATCTGATGGTTTAGGGTTTTTTCTGATTTTTATTTTTCTTGTCAGTTACCTCTTTTTTAAAGGGAAGAATGGCACAAATCCATTCTCTTGGTCCTGAGGGATTAGAAGTAATGGGTACAAACTTAAAGTGGGGAAAATTAGGTTAGATATTAGGAAGAAATTCTTTACTGTGAGGGTGGTGAGACACTGGCACAGGTTGCTCAGGGGGGTTGTGGATGCCCCAGTCCTGGCAGTGCTCCAGGCCACACTGGGTAAGACCTTGAGCAACCTGGTCTAATGGAAGTGTCCCTGCCCCTGGCAGGAAGGTTGGGACGAGATGATGTTTAAGGTCCCTTCCAACCCCTAACATTTTATGATTCTATGACTTGGGTTCTCAGAAATGGTTCTAAATCATAAAACTGGGAAAACTTGACAGTATTGAAGTAGAAGAGGTATATTGGTGTACCCTTATGGCACGGTGTGTCCAGACACACAGGATTTATCTAGATCTCCCTTTTAGTACTAGGTACCATCTTGAGGTTCCTCTGTCAAACCATGAGTTAGGGTGAAATCCATGTTTCCACAAAAATGGTTGTGAGGGGTTGTGTCTCTTCCTGCCCATGGCCCACACAGATGTGTGACGAGGAAGAGGCTTTACCCAGTGTCCACAGCAAGTGTCCAGTGGTGAAGCTGACCCTGGGTTCCAGTGTCTCTTCACTGAAAGTGTTCTGTGCTTTCTGCCTTGCAGACATGGATCTGCAGACGCGTCACCTGGCCCTCAGCAGCCTGTTCACGGAAACGCTGATGATGCTCAACAACTCCAGCATCACCACGGCCGAGTCCCTGCGGGGCAGCCTGCGCAGGTGGATCGACAGCAGGGTGCAGGGGCTGCTGGCCATGCCCCTCCTGACGGCCGCCTGCCACAGCCTGGCCTCCGTGCGCCACATGGCCGAGACCACCGAGGCCTGCATCACCTCCTACTTCAGCGAGGGTAGGAGCCTCTCTCTGTCTCACAGCCCCTGCTCATGCCACTGAGCACGAATCGTCTGGAATTACAAAGTGCTTTGGGTTGGAAAGGGCATTAAAGATCGCCTTGTTCCAGCTCCTCTGCCGTGGGTAGGGACAAGGGGAAGTGAAATGGCTTCACACTGACACAGGGTAGATGGGATATGAGAGGGAAGTTCTTCCCTGTGAGGGTGCTGAGGCCCTGGCACAAGTTTCCTAGAAACCTATGGTTTCTCCATCCCTGGAAGTGTCCAAGGGCAGGTTGGATGGGGCTTGGAGCAGCCTGGTCTAATGGAAGGTGTCCCTACCCATCGCAGGGGATGGTGTAAGATGGTCTTTTAGTTCCCTTCCAACCCAAACTATTCTGTGATTCTGCGGTTAAGGTTTGGGTTTTACAACTGCTCTAATTGCGTGTTTCCTTAATATCCATACCTGCCACTGTGAAAACTGATTTGCTCTGGGTAGTGTTGCCATTTTTCCAGCTAAAGTGGAGGACTTCATAAAAAAAAATCACCCGAAGAGAGCAAAAGACATTTTTCCCTTTCTCTGTAGGCTAATTTAAGAAAAAAATACTCTGATTTGGTAAAACTCTGGAAGTGTGGTGTGCATGGTTTTCTTTTTGTTTTTTTCTTCTTTTTTCTGTTTACATAATCCTTGTGGAACTACATTTCTATTTCTTTCACTCTGTGGAAGATTTCAGTACACCTGAGGGAAATACTTCTAATTCCATTGCTAAAATGTTCAAATTTTAGTCCTGGCTGAATGCTGAGAAAATATCTCACCTTGACCTCAAGGAGGTGCCCTATGATAGTGGAATTTTTCTTTTCTCTCCATCAGGGTTGCATGACATGCTGATTACCTGAAAAACAGCTAAACCAGCCCAGATTCTCTTAGCTAGTAGTCCTGGTTCTTATGTTTTACCAAGTGCTACTTTCTCACATGCTTTTTCTTCTTTCCTTCTGTTTGCTTCAAAGATTCCCCTCATCACCAGGAGTTAGGCTGGGGCCCTATACTTGCCTCCCTCCAAGTTCCTGAGCTAACCATGGAAGAATTCCTGCAGGAGTGCCTGTCTTTAGGAAGCTACTTGACCCTCTATGTGTACCTGCTGCAATGCCTGAACACTGACCAAACCCTTACCAATGAAATGAAAATCCTGCTGACCATCAGCAAATGGCTGGAGCAAGTGTACCCCAGGTATGAGACTTGAAGCTTCTGAATGTGCCTGAACTTTTAGGTTATTATTATTTAGATTAAAATTTATTTAGAGTTGTTTAGCTGGTGTAATTAGGTGGCCCTGGTTAATTAAGTTAATTTCAACAGGGTGCTGGATGAAATAGCCTGTCCTTCTCTACCTACTGAGAAGATAGTTGTGGTGGTTAAACAGAAGAAGGAATTTAGTTTGCTAGCAAATTAGTGAGTTTCAGTCATTTTTCAGTCAGACGAGCTCAGTTTCAATGACAGCCTGGATTTGTGCTCAGTTAAAATGACTCAAACCCTGAATCACTCTGGGTTCCACTTCCCAGCACGTCCACAAGGTGGGATGTGTTATGTGCTGAATGTTCAGTCTGGCATTCTGAGAGACCTGGTGCTGAAAGCTGCTGGATGGGGACTGTGCAGCAGCTCTGAACCAAGTCTGGAGCCAGTGGATCTGGTGGGATGCCCAGGGTTGGTGGCCTGTATTGCTGTAAAACTTCTTAGATAACTGGGTTCTGTGGGGAAAGGATGCACAGCCTTGGGGTCAAAATAAAAATACTTAATATATGTAACAACTGTAGTCAGAGTTGCTGCTGAAGTTGCCAGGATTTAGCAAACTTGATTATTATTTTTCCATGGTAATGTTGATAATGTTCATATTTTCTATAAAAGATCAATTTGGAAAAGCGTGTGTTCCCACTGTTTCTTGAAATTCAAAAACCCCTTTCACTGTGGTAGGTACTGTAGTAATTTGATTGCCAAGGTGTGAAGGAGACAGCAAAGCCACCATATAAAGAAGATTAAACCTTGCTCTAAACATCAGATCTGAGATTGCCTGGGATAGGAAACGACTGGGAGGAGTAATGTGAGGATAGTCTGATGCAGGAAACTCATGCTGGTGCTTTATGTGGAAAATCTGAGCTTGTTAACTTGAACTGCCAGCTGTTTGGGGAAAGATTAAAAATGGCATAGGGGGAACTTCACTTTGGGCTTTACTCAGCAAAGATCTTCAACGTTTCCTAATCTCAAGGATCATATTAAAAGTCTAAATTGTTGTGGTAACAACATCCAGTGCTTCCTGAAGTGTTTTACTGGTAAGTAAAGAAAAGAACAAACGAGTAGAGATACAGCTTCATTCCTTTTGCGCCAAGTCTTAGGCAAGTTTAAATCCACTTACGACTGCAGTGTCACTTATTTCCAGTTGTAAAGCTTAAAAGGAAGCACTGTTCTTTGTCCTCTTACAGGTCCTTAAAACCTGCTAGCTGGTGGATCAACTCCATAACAGTAGCAGTTACAGCAGTATAATAACTGGTGGGGTAGTATAGTTATGCTAGCCTCATGTAATAAAATTAGCCATCACTAATTAACAATCTGAATTCTTCATGGACCTAATGGGGAGGGAAATAAAACTTCTTAACCTATGCATCTGAGACTTTTTATTTTCTCTAATTTTTTTCCTTACATCTTCCCTAAAGCTCAGCAAAGGAAGAGGCAAAGCTGTTTCTGTGGTGGCATAAAGCCATGCAGTTATCCTTGGTGCAGCTGGAGCAAGATGACCCTGTTCTGATTGAATCTGTCATCCGAACCCTGCTGTCCATCCAGGGCCGGCAGAGCCAGCTGGCTGAGGAGAGACTCACTTCTGGAATACTTGGTGCTATTGGGTTAGGCAGGAGGTCTCCTTTGTCACCCAGGTGAGGGCTGGAGCTGTGGGGAATCAATTGGTTTGAGTCATGGTGTTAAAGAAACTGCAGCCTGGGTCCAGAATGCCCAGTGCAGTATCAGAAGGTGGTCAGAATCCAGGCTGCCTCCAGGTCTGTAAAGTTGTTTGGGCCTGTCAGAGAAAAAGCACAGAGAGTGTGTTAATCAGGTTAAGAAGTGAGTATGAACCTCTGCAAAGGTTGTGTGAAAAAGGAAAGAAAATGCAGTTCTGATTCTGTTCACCTCCAGCGAAGTTTGTAGGCAGATACAAACTTCGCATTGTAACTGTTTGTTAGAGGGAGATACTTCCAGCTGGTCTGTAGAAAACTGCTTCAGTTTTCTACACAGACTTCACAAGATTTTGTTTAAAAACAGACACATTGCATTTTCTGTCTTAGCCTTGAAGTATTGGAAATGTTAAGAGAAGCTCAAAGGATCATGTGCTTGCTTGTGATTCAGTCTACCTTCTAAAGAGAGACGCCAACTTTGATTGTTAGGTGTCAAAATCAAGTTCACTGTGGAAAGAATGCTGAGAAAAAAATGCCATAAATGTTTGTGGAACACCAATTCAACCCTGCACCTAAACATAACTTTGTGTTTATAAAGACCTTCTGTGATGCAATGCTGTTCAAATTGCCCTGAATTCTTGGTGTCATTCAACTCATCCCTTGATTTGGGCGGCAATAATGTTTTATATTCTGTCACCTGAGGAGTATTTCAGATGTGAGGTGAGGAGTATTTCAGGTAGGCTTGAAACTGATGCAACATTTCACCCGAAGGGTATTATATTACCTTCCAGTATGTGTTGTGTCCTACTGTGTGTATACCCAGAGAAGCTGGGATCCCCTTCCACCCGTGGAAGTGTCCAAGGCCAGGTTGGACAGGGCTTGGAGCAGCCTGGTCTTGTGGAAAGTGTCCCTGCCCATGGCAGAGGGCTGGAATGAGATGAACTTTAAGGTCCCTTCCAACCCAAACCATTTTGGGATTCTGTGATATTGAAGTGGCTTCTAGTGCACTGTAATAGGTCCTCTCAAGCCTTTACTTTGTTCCTCATGTGAGAGATACCTCATGGACAGATCTTACAATTTATCTGCTGCTGAGATGTGCAGATCTGGTGTCACCTTGTCCCTCTGTGCTCTCCCTGTGCAGGTTTCGGGTGGTTGCCCGCAGTTTGTCTGCCTTCCTCCTGGTGCAGATCCCTGCTGAGAGCCAGGTGCGCCTCAAGGCCGGGTCGGAGCCCAGGCTGTCTCAGAAGGCTCAGCAGGTGAGGTGTGCCCATCTCTGGCTGCTTGACGTGCCCCCTCTGCATGCTTTTTAGCTTTTGGGGTGAACTTTGTAAGAGTCACTGCAAGCATTTCTTCAGGGTAAATCCTGCTCTCCTGTTGTTGCTGAACTTTGGCAGCAGGACTGTGTGTTTGACTCTGTCCTAAAGTGATCCGGGGTAAAACTTTATACAGTGTTCTGCATGAATATGAAGGCACCATTTTCTAATCCTACACACTTAAAAGGGGCAGATGAACTTAAGTCTGTAAAGCCCGACTTCAGAAAGTTTGGAGCATAGCAGGTAGAAGGAATTTAAAACAAACAGGAAAAAACAGTGCTGCTGTGGTTTGCACTGCTTCTCAGTGATAAAGCAGGGCTGCATTCACACTGACATTTGTTTATGTGAGGTCAGGGCTTAAAAGCCCTGTGACAAATAAACATTCCTCCTTTAGCATGTGCACTGACCGTGGTGTTCTTTCAGTAAGCTCTTGAGAAGAGGAAGGAGGAGTTGGTTGGAAACCAAAGCAACGTAGCTCAGTACAACTTGTTTCTCTAAAAAAAGAACAAAACTTATTCAGAAATATTTTCTACACTTGCCCTGATTAGTCCTGCCAACGTAGTCTTCTCTACATATAATTTATAACTTGACAGTTAACATCTAACTTTAATACTATTAATGGGAACAAAACAATACTTTTATGAAAGTCAATATATTCGTAAGAACGACCTAAAGTGAAGATTTAAGTGTGTTGCAGCTTGTAGTTTGACATCATTTCTGTGAAACCGTGTCTTGAGTTCATGAAGTAAATATTTGACAATATTTGGGTTACAGAATCCTAGGAAGCATTAATAGGACAGTTTTTGTGTTGATCTTGGGGAGAGAACAGCTTGAAAAATACAAGTTGACTTGAAACACTGTCATGGGATTGTAGTTAACAACTGTTCTGTTCTGAGTACTCTGGGTTCTGTAGCAGGCGAGGATCCTCCAGGGGAGTTGTGCAGATGGTGGTGTGTTACAGACCAAAATACACAGATATATACAAGCTAACAGAATCTTCCCTGTCCCCCTAGGCACTGAATGCTCTTGAAGCCATGTCGTCCAACAAGCAATACATGGATTACCAAGAGCAGCTCTCCCAGGCCTCTCTGTTCGCCAGGCACCCCGAGCACTGCCTTCGGGATGGCAATAACCTCCTGTCCCTGCTGGTGAACACGCTGTACCCAGAAGTGCATTATTTGGACAGCATTCGGTAGCGGCGCTGGGCGCGCGGGGCGGCTCTGGTTTACAAACAGTGTCCTTATTATTGCACAAATGATTTTTACCTTCAGAGTTCCACTTTAATTAAGTCAGACCCGTGAACAGGAACTGCACACTGTCAAGTTTTCTCCACTTCCAAGGTTTTCTTGCTTTCCTTTTGATTTTTAGGCCTGTGGAATTGCTTAATGGTTTGGGGTTTTTTGGAGGTTTTTTTTGGTTGTTTTTTTTTAAATTCTTTTTTGACTGAAAGCACTTGAATATCTTCTGTGTGTGGTGCCCTTTGCAGAGAAGGGTGCCTGGGGATAGGTGTACAAATCACTAGTCAGCACAGCTCATCCTGTAGTGTCTGAAGTTTTTGCCTGGTGCCTTTTTTTATTTTCCAGTGTGTCATCACTCAGGCCAGTTCAAAGTGAGTGGAGAATTGTGTGTAAAAGAGGTTTGACTTTTTTAACCAGGATACCTCTGAGTCTTACCTGAGTGTGTGTCTAGCGATTTTTGTGAAATCCCTGTATTTGAAAAGATGGTATTTTAAATCTTGACTTTTTTGCTATCCCACAGAAATCTGTAGTTTAGAGGCATGCCTACAATCTTTATCCACTTCTGTAAATACCAACAAAAATAGGAACTAAGGAACCTTTTTTTTCCCTGTTTTCTAAATATTAGTGTGTCTGCATCTATATTGCTTGATTAAATGCAAGTAACTTCTAGCCAAGTTCAAGGGGATTTAAATCCAGAGACATATTTTCTGGATCTCCAGTGTCTGAGAGGGGAACAGTCAGTTATGATCATGTTAAATAGGATTCCTTAATTACTAAAGTCTAGTTGTTTAGGAAATGTTTAACAACCACCACTTAAGCTTATTTTCTTCTGCCTGGCTGGACATGACATGACAGGATTTTAGATGACACTGTGAAGAGGTATTTTTGTTGTATTAAATTTGGTGATCACTTGTTACAATTCTGTTGCCAAAGCATGAACCATGAGCCTGTAAATCTGTTGTTTCAGCTGAATGATCACTGCTTTTGTTGCCTTGTCTGATCATAGGATGCACTTTTGTTTAGGAAAAGCAGAAGGTGAATTTTTCCCGGTACTTGTTTGATGTCCCTTTAATCGCTGATCTGTTTGAGCTGGCCCAAGGTCCTGCAGTCCCAGTCCCTACAGCTGTGAAGGAACTAATTGCTTTTTCTCTTCCTCCATTAATTGTGCCTTTGTGTTTACGACACGGTTGCACGTTAAAACATGAGTTCTGGTCAATAGGGGATAGAAATGTGCTACCTACTGTCTGGTCAATGATGCTTTGAACTGTTGCTCTTAAACCATGGTTCTGGTGCTAGAGGACAGATCACCTTTTCCTTCTTGGCAGATTCTGCTAATTATGCCAGCTGGGTCATTAGATCACCGTCATTTTAATGTGGTCTTAGAGTTCTTTGCTCTATCTGCGAGCCTATAAATAAATATATATATGTACATCCCTCTGTATAGTAACCAGATACCAATGCAGCATGGTTTTTAACAGACTCTTTTGGAAAATTCACGTCTGGAGGAATACATTCTGCTGCTTTTGCCTCCAAAGACTTCAAACCACTGGGTTTATTAGGCTCAATGTTATTGATCAGTTGCATATAAATGTGAAGAAGTCGGAAATATGTGTTTGACATGCACTTTCAAAATGAGGAATTGTTTCAGCTGTTGAGTTTTTACAAATGTTGTATTTATAACATGCTCTGTCTGCAAAGACCATGCAAAATAAAAAAGGAAAATCAAGCAATTTGTGACAGACACTGTGGTATTTTATACTTGGTAGAAGGATCCCCATAAGATAACACATAATTGCTATATTTGTCACCACAGACCAGTCTTCTGGCTTCATGATCAGTGTGGCAGTGGCTGAAGTCTGAACCTGTATTGTAGTTCTCTGTGCAAAAGTGAACTCGAGAGCCTGAGGCCTTACTTTCCAAGTGGTGCCCAACAGATTGACTTTTATTCCTTCTAGTTTTACTGGGAAGACTTTGGCACTCGCTGCATCTCCCCGATGAGTTCAATACCAGAAGCCTACGGGTGTGTGCAGTGCTGTGTTTTGTCCCTCCAGTTTATACTGGTTTGAGTGGGCGTTTGATTCTCCCATGAGGACCAGGGGCAATGAGTTGGTTTTGGGACTCAAGGTCTGATGCTTCTATTTGGACACAAACTAGTCGAGTTAAAGAAGTAATTTTTGAAAGAAAAATTCAGAAAGCCAAGCCTCAATCCCATGCACAGGTAGAAGTGGGTTCTCATTACTCTATGTCTGTAAATCATAAGGGCTCAAAAATCCAATTCAATTTGTCCAACTAATATCTCTGAGGTCTCTTTCCTCTGTGACACCTGTGAAACTGAGCTCACAGGTCTGTGACTACACAGTCTGCTGTAACTGTTCCCTTTTCTCTTTGCATCTCTCCTTATTTTTATTAAATCTGGCTTTGTCACTGCTGGGATTTTAAGCTGGGATTTAAAAGATCAGGTTCAAGTATATCCTTGCATCTATTTTTTTTCTTTTTTCCCCTTATCATCCTGGCCAAGTAATTTAAAATTCTGCTTTGTTTTCCCAGTGCAGATATTATGAAGAGGTGAACTTGAAAATAATGATTCCCAGCCTGGGGTTGAGCTTGCAGGCTTGATGGTATTTCAGTAGCAGTTTGGTGGGTGTTACCAGGAGCAGGATTGTTCGGGGAGCAGTTTTGGAGCTGCTGCACAGGGATGGTTGCACAGAGCATCAAAACCAGCAGTATAAATGTGAAAGTAGGTTCAAGCCACTTGCTCTTTCTTAATTCTTTCTCCTCCTCCTCACCTAAGCCAACGTGTTGCTCTTTCCAGCCCTATCCTGGGCCTCTGTTTGCCTCTCCAGGACTCCAGGTGGACCCACACTGCCCTATACCATAATCTGGGCCTGTTCACCTGATCTTGGAGGATGTTTACAGTTGGGTTAGAGATTTGTCTGTGCTTGGCCTTTGTAGTAGTGACTTCATCTCAGAAGAGAGAGATTTAAGAAATGAGTAGTCAGGCCTTAAAAAAACTTCTCTGTGTAACATAGGGATGAAAATGGTTTAGAAATAATTTCTTTAGCTTTAAAAAGAAAAAACCCAACAATTCGGTGTATTGGAACATTTTCACAGCACATTTATTACAAAGCTCTGAGTTTCTGAGCACTCAGAGCTGCAGTAAAGTTAGAACTCAGACTAGTTTAGGCTTCTCATGTCCTGCTTTCTGCTCTACCAGTTTTTAGAAAACATATTCCTTTTTTGCTTGGATGCCTCTTTAAAGTTAAGGTTTCCTTTAAAATCTTAAATAAACTCTTCTGGCCATTAAGAAATAATACTAATAATTTTAAAAAAGGAAACAAACCCCATCAGAAACTCCAGTAGTGTTTTGCCACAGCTAGTATTTGAAACATGTCAGTAGCCCACTCGGATGTGGTTGGACAAGTGGAGTGGTGAAAACAACTTTTTGGAGTGATGTTTGAAAAACACCAAAGCAAAAAGCTGTGAGACAATTTTATACTGTTACCTGCTTGCTAAATATCTGATACGAGCTAAAAACACACAGATAGGCTAAAACTGACATCCCGTGCAGATCATGTTTTGCTCTTCCAGCTCCATCCCTTTTTTTTTTCCTCTTTTCCCCTTAAAGGCTGCTCTCCCTTGTGAGGAGCAGCAGGGCTGGAACTCATAGCATCATGGAATGGACCGTAGAGATCATCCATTTCCAGAATCCCCGAGGCTGGTCTGACCTTCTGTGCCTCAGCCGAGGCCAGTTCTGTGTTCCCTGGGGAAGGACACCCGGGTGGGGATGGGTGGGGATGGGTGCAGGTCTCCTCCTCAGCTGCGCCTCGGCACGGCCCCTCCTGTGGGCAGGCTCTGGCTGGCGCCGTGTCTGCGGTCAAAGTTCTCGTAGGTGCACTCTGGCAGCTGTGGCCTGGCAGGAGGAGATGTGGGAAAGGTGAGGGCACGTTTCAGGCTGCTCTGGGCTTTGCAAGTGGCTCCAGTGAGCGTCAGAGTGACAGATCCTCTTCTGCTTCACAGCAGTTTTTAAGGGTCTGAGTTGCAACTGCTGTTTTACACCTTAAAAGCTTCTACATCTTAAAGCGTGCAGAGCAATCTCCTGCACCCTTAGCAGCCACTGTGCTACTGTCCTGCTCAGAGCCTTGGGAGGTTGTGACAAACCTCTCCTGGGAAGGATCTTCTCATCTAAGTGTTGGCTTTAGGCCTCTTTGTCTATGTAGGTAACTATGCCAATATAACCGAGGGTGCAGTGTGGTTTAGACCCCGATAAATCAGCAAAACTGAGCTTTTTTATGCCTTTTTACAAGTATATACAAATTTGACTGTAGGATTAAATTCCTTGTTGTTTCTTTGGCAGTGCCCTGTACACTTGACTGTCCTGCTGGGATGGCCATGGCCATTGTTCCTGGGTAGGGTCAGGGAAGGAGACACGTAGGGGTAACTCAGAGAGGAGGTGTCACAAAGAAATGAAACTACTCAGATTGAAAGGGAGCAGCCCCATGCAGATGTAATTATTCTTGACCTCAGATACACCTTCTGTACCATTAGCCCAAGGGTTGGTTTTGGTGGGATTATTATTTTTTTTAAATTTATTTTTTCCCTTCCCAGTAGTTCGGCCACCCCATCTGTCAGGAGTGTCCAAGATCAGTGTTGTGCTGGGTACGGGGAAATGCCAGGGGTTTGTGGGAGCATGATGTGGATGCCAGCCCAAGAATCAGGCCCTGTCACACCTGAGTTGGGCTGTTTGCTATCTCCATACCTTCCCTGCACACTTGGCTGAGCTCATCAGCTTTGCTGTGGCAACTTTTTCTGCTCCATTACAAACCGGGGTGCAGAGGGAGGGGAAGATTTCTGTCTCACAGTGTCTGCACAGACCCCATCCCTGACCTTTCCCTTGGATGGATGATCCATTGTTAGTTTGATGTGGCATCACAGAACCATGGAATCGTTTGGGTTGGGAGGGACCTTAAACCTTATCCAGTCCTACCCCCTGCCATGGGCAGGGACACCTTCCACTATCCCAGGCTGCTCCAAGCCCCATCCAGCCTGGCCTTGGACACTTCCCAGGGATCCAGGGGCAGCCACAGCTGCTCTGGGCACCCTGTGCCAGGGCCTCCCCACCCTCACACACAGCAATTCCTTCCCAATATCCCATCTGTCCCTGCCCTCTGGCACTGGGAAGCCATTCCCTGTGTCCTGTCTCTCCATGCCTTGTCCCAAGTCCCTCTGCAGCTCTCCTGGAGCCCCTTTAGGCCCTGCCAGGGGCTCTGAGCTCTCCCTGGAGCCTTCTCTTGTGCAGGTGAGCACCCCCAGCCTGGCTCTCACAGCCTGGCTGCAGCCTTCCATCCATGCTCTGGGCTTACGGCACATCCAAACTCCTGTTAGCCCTTTGCTGGTGCAGCAGCCATGTGCTGTGGTCTCTCCACACTGCTGCCCAGTCCCTTGTCCTCACACCACTGAGGTCTCCTCTCAGCTGTGCCCCAGCCAGAACCTCCTCCCAGCAGTGTCCAGTCCTTGTTCCCTCACACTGGCTCACCTGGCCATCAGCTGAACCCTTTCCTTGCCCCAGGAGCCTGCTCTGAGGCCAGAGAATTGTTACCAAGACCAAGGACTCGCTGTACTTCTCTCCTGGGCCATCCTCACTCTCCTGCAGGATAATACGAGTAGAAGGCAAGACATCCTTACCTGGCCAGGCTGGACGGAGCAGAGGGGGCACCTGTGAAGTGGGAAGGATGATGTGGGTTAGCAATGAGGCCAGAGTGGGCTGGGGAGCCAGGAGTGACCTAGAGCTGTTCTGGAGGGTGGTTGTGACACTCCAGTGAATGGGAAGAAGCCCTGATGTCAGGTGCGTGGCCCTCTCCGTGTTCTTGGGAATTGGGCACTGGAATTTAAGGAGCAAAAGCATTTTTGGTTGGTCTGACAACTTCTGCTGCTCAGGACAAGTGGTGGCTTCCATGAGTGTGACATCAGACTGTCCCTACAGACGAGTCACAGTGATGTGACATCTCATTCCTCTCAGTCCCCTCCTGCCCATGCCACCACTCAGCAGTGCTGGGGGCCAGTGGCCTCCTGGCTGCTTGGGATGTCGTGTCCCTCAGTCCACGGGCTGATTCTCATCTCCTGCAAACTGGGCATTCCCTGATCTCACAGCCTTGGCCTGGCCTGGAAGGTGGGATTTCACAGATGCTGGGTACTGGGTAGCGAGGCCCTGGGGGACTGGCAGGGGTGGTCTGTAAAATTAGGATGCTCATCCCAGGAGATTAAACTTGCGTGGGATACAGCGAAGGTAAATCCTGGCTGTGAGCTACAGGGGAAGAGATAGTAATTAGCCTGCTTCAAGGAGAAAAAAAATCTGGTTATGTGGGCAGTGGCTTCCCCACTAATTTCTCCTCTGTTGGTTTATTAACATTTCTTCTTGGGCACAGGGAAACTCCTGCCCACTCTGAATTTTCAAAGGCATCTCTNTGTGTCTGCTGCATCCATCCCTGGTTGCCAGTGGGCTGGAGGGAAGTCAGGACACTGACCTTCTCTGCAGAAAAGGGTGAAGCTCAGCATCACCAGCAGAATGAGCACCTTGATTCCCAGCGGCACAAAGATCAGGATCATGAAGGAGGAGCTGTCGGAGGCCCTGAACTTGTAGAAGTAGAGGGTGCCCTCTGCCCTGCCGTGGCTGTTGACAGCAGTGCAGGTGTATTTCCCGTCGTGGGTCAGGGAGCGCAGCTCCTTGGTGACGCGGTGGCCGGAGCTGCTGCTGGAGCTCAGGTTGCTGTAGGGGGGTCCAGTCCAGGTCAGGGCAGGTGCTGGCTCCCCCTCGGCCGTGCAGCGGGCCTGGAAGGTGTGGTCCCTGCTGGAGCTGACCGTGATGTTAATGATCCTGGGAGCGGCTGTGGGAATCGCAACAGGGGAGGGAAGGTCAGGCTGCAAAGGCAGGACTGCTGCAAAACACCCGGAGTGAAGTTTTAGTCTTGGTGGACCCTCAGCGTTGCTCTGTCAGGGTGAAGTTGGATACTGGTGGGTGAGAGCTGGACCTGCCCCAGCCCTGAACCCCCCTGCCCTGGGCTGAGCCCCAGCGTGGGCAGCAGGGGAGGGGGGATTCTGCCCCTCTGCCCCTGTGCTCAGGTGAGACCCCACCTGCAGAGCTGCCCCAGCCCTGGGCTCCAGCAGCACAAGGACATGGAGCTGCTGCAGCCAGCCCAGAGGAGGCCACGGAGATGCTCCCAGGGCTGGAGCCCCTCTGCTCTGGAGCCAGCCTGGCACAGCTGGGGCTGTTCCCCTGCACAAGAGAAGGCTCCAGGGAGAGCTCAGAGCCCCTGGCAGGGCCTAAAGGGGCTCCAAGCAAAATGGGGACAGGACTTGTTGTGACAGGACAAGGACAAGGGTTGATGTTTCGAAACTAAAAGAGTAGATATTTAGGTTGGATGTAAGGAGGAAATTTTCTGAAATGAGGGTTTCCCAGAGAAGCTGTGGCTGCCCTACCCCTGGAAGTGTCCAGTGCCAGGTTGGACGGGTCGTGGAGAAACCTGGTCTAGTGGAAGGTGTCCCTGCCCCTGGCAGGGGGTTGGACAAGATGAGCTTTGAAGATTCTCTCTAATTGGAACTGTTTTATGACACTGTGGATACTGGGATCAGCCCTCTCCTTCCTTGTTTTACTTGGCACTTTCTTCCCCTAGATTTCCACACCCAGCCCATGTGGGATAGAGGGGCAGAAGGATCCACCAAGCAAAGCCTGGATGCAAGGATGTGTACTCTGTTTGTTTTATCCCAGTAATGCCTCACTCATTTTTCTGAACCTTGGTCAACTTCAGCTGTTGTGCCCTTCCTTGGTGGCAGAAGGCAGAGAAGTGCCACCCACCACTGTAGGCACAGGTGCTGCTGGTGACCTTTTTGGGCTTGGCTGCATCTCCACACGGTCCAGGACACGTCAACCACAGTGTTCTGCACAAGCATTTTGTGGGTGTTCCTTTGATCTCTGACCTCCAGAGCGCACGTGGATGGACCCGTTTGTGTGAGCCCTTTGCTCCGTGCCTGGGACTTGCCAGATTTGGCAGGTTAGTTATAGGGAAAATTTCTGCTTCTTGCCACGACCTATTTTTGGTGCTTTTTTCCAGCCCCAGAGTGACCAGGTCACCTTTAGGCTGGACGTGAGGAGAAATTTCTTCACAGAAGGGTGATTAGATACTAGAAGGGGCTGCCCAGGGAGACGGTGGAGCCCTCATCCCTGGAGGTGTTCAGAAAGGTGCTATGGAAAATGAAGGGCACTAAATAAGTGTCCTCACAGAGGAAGAGCAGGAATTCATTTTTTTTCAGACTAGACAACAAAAATAGGGTTTGCAGCCATCTACAGCACGTCTTCCCCTTCGTCCGTATAGTGCAAGAGGAATCTGAGGCTGTGTGTCATGGGTCTCTATGTTTTAGTGTTTAAATTAACCTTTTAAACATTAATTAACCCCTCCCAATCCCAGTGTCAGGGCCCATTCCCAAGCAGGGTACTGTATCTGTGTGTGTTATCATTCCTCTGGTGTTACAATCCCCTGAGAGACAGGTCTTGCTGCCATCCTGGCCTGGTCCTGCTCTGTGTGGGTGTTCAGGAGCTGGTGCAACTGAAGGAGAGCCTCAGCTGTGCAGGACTTCTCAAGAAACAACCAAGCTCATCTTCGGGTCCCATCTGGACACCCGCACTGCACAGCAGGCGTAAGGAATTTCCGTCTCAAAAGCAAAATCATCCAACCTCGTGGCCTGGGTAAGATCTGAGTCTGCTTCTGAGGCCTCTCTCCTAGCTCCCCCTCCACCTCTGAGCTTGCCCTGGGAAGTGGGATTAGCATTTGACATTTGTTGCTCCGAGCTGGTTTTCCAGGACCTTTGTACTTCGTGTTTCACGCTCCAGAGGATTTTGGATTTATTTTACCTGGGTAGCAGGTATCTTGTCTTTCCACTCCCGTGTTACCACCCCCGCCCTGTTGTGCTAACACCTGTGATGTGTGCTCAGCAGCTGGGCTGTCTAGTTCAGGTTCTGATGGAGAGGAGGTCTTTAACCCCAGCTTGGCTGACCCCAGCTTGCCTCTGCTGCCTGCCCTGCTCCTGTGCTGCAGGGGCAAAGCGGGATGCACAGCTTTTGGTGGGCTCTCACCTCAGCTGCCAGAGCCTCGCCATTTCCTCACCAGCTTTGTTCCTATTCCCTTCCCTGCATTGTGCTCACAGTGAATATTCCCTGTTACAATCACGGAAGAAAAGCCAGCCCTGTGGAAAACCATCTCAGGTGAACTTCTGCTGCCGTTTGTCATTTCCCACACCCTTCCCTAGAGGGTGGCTTTGCCTCCTCTGTCTCTCACACCCTCTTACCAATCACATGCAGCTTGATCCCGTTCCTGCTCTCATACTTGTCGTGGATGTCTCCGGCCAGCTCCACGCGGCAGAAGTACCTCTCGCTGTCGCTCCAGGTCAGGTTGTCAACCCTGATGGACAGGTCCTTGTGCCGGGGGTTGCCCAGCAGCTTGTACTTGTTCTTGTGGCTGATGGCAGTCTTGCAGAGCTCGCTGCTGCTCGGGCTCACACACTTGAAGACTATCGTGCCGTTGTAAGGCTCCTTGATCCTCCAAATGGCCGTGAGGGCCCGGTCAAATGTTTTGTAGGGGTGTGTGAAGGTGCAGGGCAGGATAACCATCTTCCCAAGCTCTCCGGTAACGTCAGAGGGGACGTGGACAGACCAGCCATTGCACTGCACACCTACAAGCAAGAAGGGATTGTGGAATTCCAGAATGGTTTGGCTGGAATGGGCCTTAAAATTCATTTCATTCCCCCCCCTGCTATGGGCAGGGACACCTTCCACTATCCCAGGTTGCTCCAAGCCCCATCCAGCCTGGCCTTGGACACTGCCAGGGATGGGGCAGCCACAGCTTCTTTGGGGAACCTGTGCCAAGGCCTCCCCACCCCCACAACCAAGAATTTCTTCCCAATATCTAATCTAAATCTCCCCTCTTCCAGTTTAATATATAGACATGTCTATCCCCCCACTGTTCTGCTACTGTCAACAGCTGTAGCAGCAGATTGTGGCTTCAGAAACATCTGTGCCTACGTTCCTGTCTTATGAAACTCCCTTCATTAGATCAGGGGCTCTCAGTAGCTGAGAATACCTGTAAAATGTAAAAGTGTCCTGTAAGTGGTTCCACCTATCCCTTGTCTTGCTGGCTTCACCATATGGGCATTCAGCTGTCAGATTACTCCTGCAGACTCAAAGACAAGATTTGTTTCTTGTTCCTGTACCTGTGGCCCATAACACTTGACAAACATCTCTGTGGCAGTGCAGCTTGTGTTCTTCTATTGTGTGCTACACAATGGACAAAGGCCATCCTGGGGCCAGTTCTCTGTTCAGATATTTACATGGAGCCAGCTCCAAGCCAGTATTTTGATTGCTGAGATCTGGAGTCGTGCTGCCCTGTCATACACAATAACGATACGAGCACCTTTTCCAGCCCAGGTAATCTAATAAACAATGCTGCAGCACTGCAGGAGCTTCATGAAGCTCATGGGCTTGGAGCACAAGGACCTGGCACTGAAAACAGTAATTGCTATTGCTTTCCAGCTTATTTGCTCTTGTTTTAGTTATTTTGCAGCATGTCACTGCGACCTTTACTTTGGGAGAACTGTAGATGATGTGCTTCTGAGTACAACTTGCTTCTCTCTGCCACCCCTTTGATTAGATTTTTTTTGTTTTCAATCTTAAGCAAAGAACACTTCTTTTTTTTTTAGCACATAAGCCCTCCCTTGCTTTCCAGATGAAAAATAATGTTAAAAATAAGTGCTTTTAATGTTAGCATCTCCACCCATTTCCATGGAAACACAGTTTGCCTAGTTGTGAGTGGAGGGAGTTGTCAACATTCTGTGTATAATTTACCCTTAACTCTAAAGTTTCAGCGTGGTAGGTCTTCCATATTCCTTTTGTTAATATCCAGGCTCCATTTGCTCCTGGAACTGAAGCTGTCACAAGAAACAGAGAGGCAAATAGCCTGCACACCTTACAGAAAGTAACTCCCAAAAAGGGTTGTCAGGTCAGTGAATCTGCTGGTTGTCAGCAGGAAAGGTCATGAAGACAACAGCAAGAGCTGGGAACCAGCCCAGGCACTACCCTTGCTCTGGAAAATGCTGTTTGACAGTGTCTCTAAGCAAATCCCACAGAGTTTAATGGAATTTAAGTGCATATTTGAAGTTAAAGGAGAGCTTAAGTGCTCTGTGGAACTGGAAAATATTGTGTCTGTTGCATAATATCTCCTAAGGAATATGAAGCAGGGTGGTGATGAAAACGCTGCATCCACCTGACAAAGCTGGGGAAAAGTTAGATGAATTCCCTGCACAAATTAGAAAAACAAAAAAACCCACAAAACCCCCCCACAAACTGATGATCTTTCTGACAATTGCTAAGTCTGAGTTTTCTCAGTGTTGTCACGTGCACTTGGAATTTCAGGATGCTTTTAAGCAACGTGATGGAGGGTGCAATTCTTGGGGAGTTTGTTGTAGCAGGCAGCTCCCTGGCACTCAGATGAGAGCGAGAGGAGAAGCTGTGATCAGACAGGGGGTGACAGCAAGCTCAGGACTCACCCTTCCTGGAGATGCGAAGGAGGCACAGCAGAACCAAGCCGAGCTCTCTCATGCTGCTTGATGGTCTCCCCTGCGGGGCATCAGCAAACCAGAACCATCTCCTTGCATCTGAGCTGCTGCTCTTGCAGTCACAAAATGTTTTTCCAGGGGTAGAAGAAGTTGTGGTTTTCTTCTCCTTGGAGGGAATGAGTCGTTTAGCTGAACCAGCTCTGGGTTCAGGTATTAATAGTTCTGTGGTCAGTCATATGAAAATTACACCAGGAGGAATCACAGTATTAACCATTTTCCAGCTAAAGAGAGGGAATTGCAGGTTGGGGCTGCAAACACCCACACCATGTGTGTGATGGGGCAAGAGGGGATGGCCTTGCAGTGCTGCCAACTCACCAGTCTGGAGGAAACCCTTGCAATCTGCCTGAGGCTGTGACAAGCAAGACTCTTGCTGTCCTGGCTTGAGGCAGTCTAAACCTGGAGTCTGCAAACCAACTGTGCTTTACTCCTTGTGCTCACTGTTGTTTTCATCCCTAGGTATAAAAAAAAATCCTAAACCACTCTTCTTTTGAAGTCATTTGTGCCAAGGGTCACTGGTGGATGAGTGGTTTGGTGTCCCCTGGCACCCTGCTCTGTCCACACTCACATGACCCCGATGAGTGATGACTCGTTCCCTCCTTTGAAATAAGCTGAATTCCAGCTTTTTGCCCAGCATCCCTGTGCAAATTCTCACTGCTTTCCTTCTAGGTTTAGCTTTAGCAAATTTACTGTCCAGTTGGCTCATCTCCCTTATGGTGATCCCGTGGCTAAATTTAACCTTGGGGCGTGAATTCCCTGTCTGGGTTTAGCTTGGTCTTTGCTGCCTTTGCTTCAGGCC
>VWZT01007244.1:23336-56493 GCA_013397055.1 Pachycephala philippinensis
GCTGTAGGGCCCCGCTGCCTCCCTTCTGGATGGGGATGGGGATGGGGATGGGGATGGGGACAGCAGCACCCACAGGATTCACAGCCAGCTTGGACAGGGCTTGGAGCCACCTGGGACAGTGGAAGGTTAGAGCAGGTGTATCTACACTCTTGTTTGGGCTTGGGACTAAGACCAGTCTGGAGGAGGTGAGCACCAGCACTATCGTGGCCCCAGGATCATCCCCTTAATGGTCCCTGCCCATGGTGGAAGGAGATGAGCTTCCAGTCGCCTGCCATCCCGAGCCATTCCGTGATTCCCGCTGCCGGCAGCCACTGGAGGGCTCCCAGAGCCAGGATAAGATGCTGCTGGGTCGCTGCTGCCACTTTCTCTGTGCCCGGAGCCAGCGCCCACCCCCAGGAGGAGCGACAGGGCTCCCCTTGGTGTCCCTGCTCCTGGGACTCTCCGCCTCTGTTCCCTTCTGAACTGGAGGAAAATCTCCCAGCAGAGGGGCCTTGGGACGTGATAGTGTGAAGTGTGTTCGCTGCTTTTTGACCCCTTCCTTTCCTCTGTTTGTAGTGTTTGTGCAGAGAGATATTTCTGTTTTCCCCAGGCTTTTTGGAGTAGGCTCTGAGAATATCCATCTCTTATTTATGGTTGTTTGGACCTGTTGCTACTCGGACAAGGGTGTTATTGTGATTTACTAAAGAACGGATATCGATCTAATATCGATACCCGATTAGAGCGGACAAAAACCCTCTAACTCGCTTGGGTTAGAAAGGGTATGTTTATTCCAGCGCCGGGAAGCTGTGTAATAGCTCCAAAAGCACAGCTCCGAGATTACAAAGCAATCCAAAGCCTTATTTATCTATGAAAGTTCTAAATATTCAAAATACAGATACCATGTACCCCTCCCATCCTCGCTCCGTATGGAAATCAGCCACAAAGTCATTAAGCATGCGTAGTTCTCTCTAGGAAATGGGTCGGTGGTCTCACAATTATGAGGAGGGTCTTTCTTTGGATGAAGTAACTCTTCTTCCTCGCTATGACCTTTTTACCTTCTCAGTTTTTAACAATACCTATAGCCTTGGAGAATTCCCAGTTCCTTTCCCAAAACAAGTTTTGAATGGGGTCATCAATAACTGTCTGCTTCTTCCTCTGCAGATTCTAGTTAAATAAGCAATTTTGTCAGTTCCCAGGCCTGAGGAATTCATTCCAGCTTGTTTCTTTGCTCAATCATCAATTCTATTGTTTTAGATTCTACTGTGTTTGCTTCCTATTCTAACTACTCTTTTAGCTAAATTCTTAATGTTTAAATGTTTAAGAAAAACTCAACCTAAATACTTAAGAGAGGCATATTTTAAATGTTGCAGAGAGACTCAATGTCTCAATTATTTCAAATACCGACTTAGATCCCTGCCCAGTCCCTATGTCATCCTATGTCATCCTTGAGCGGAAGCATCAGGACCTAGTGGTCCAATTACTTTGCAAACTATCCTTAGTAGCTGTAAAACATAATTCGTGCCACCAGCAGCTGAGAAACCTGAGGGTGTGAGTGGTGGAAGCAGCAAGTAAGAGACCTGTAATCCCTATCATATCTGTGATATGTGCCTTTTCTGTGTAACTCCCCCTTCTTCCTCTATGTGCAGTTTGATTTTATCTGTTTGTGATGTAAAGTTTTTGGTGGTGTGACTCTTTTTAAGCATTTCACCACTCATGGCACAGTGGGACTCAGTGGATTGAAGTAAAAGATTAAAGTGAAATCCGTGTTAAAAACATCTTGCTACAGTGAAGCATAAATGATTAATGTAAAGAATAGCTGCAGTTAACACCAGTATGATCCTCTTCCCCTTTAATGTTTTACTGCAGCATCTCCTAGAAAAGTATCTGGTAAATCAGAGCAGAACTACAAACCCTTCGAGTTTTATCTGTGGACAGATTTTCTTTTTGGACGATGACTATTGGAACGAGGCATTTTAGTGTTTAAAATACGGAGTTGATAACGTATAGCTGAAAAGATTTACAACTATTTGAATCAGCCAATAAATTTTGTAAACGATATCATCCATGGCTATGTGATCCACAGACTCTGTGACCTTTTTTCCCTGGTCTGTGCTTAAACAATACGTGAGATTTCAGTATGGAAGCCTGCTTCTGGTCCAACACCAAAACCAGGATGCCATCCATATTTATCAAATACTTGTTTTAGTACTGGTAAATTTAAAGGCTGCAAATAATGACATTTTTCCTCTCTCCCTAAGAAATTCCTGAAGTGTTTTGTGATGAATGATTGAGGGATTGCCCCAGCAGATGTTTAGATTGGATATTAGGGAAAATTTCTTCACCAAAGGGTTGTCCAGCCCTGGCACAGCTGCTCAGGGCAAGGGTGGAGTTCCCATCCCTGGAAGGATTTAAAAGCCGTGTGGATGTGGCACTTGGGGACATGGGTCAGTGGTGGCCTTGGCAGTGCTGGGAAGTGGTTGGACTGGATGGTTTCAGTGGGTTTTTTAGGCTAAATTGTTCCAAGACTCTGTGGTTGGGTGGTGATGATCTGCACCCAGTTTGCAAGTTGTGGCTGGAGATGAGCATGGCAGAGCTCATCCCTCCTGGTCCCAAGTTTGTCACTGAGGACTGGAGCAAGGAGTTATTTGTGTAGCTGTACCTGTGCTGACAATGCACCCACTTATTCAGGGGCCAGAGTGAAGGCAGGGGTTCCCCCTCCCTCCCTTTGGGTCTTGGTTTCAGCTCCAAGGTTTTCTGCTTCAATTACCTCAGCATCATGCGTGTTCCTAGTCCTCTGACAGTGCCAACCTGCACATATTTGAAGCAAAAGCCTCGTGTTTTGTCACATCTGGCTCTCTTCCCTGAAAGGACTGGCTCTGTCAAGTACTGGGAAGTGAAGCTTGGAGGCCAGAGGGGCTTTCCCTCTGTCTAGTCCCTGTCAGCAGCAGAAAGTGGAGCCACGCTCCCCTTTCTGGGAAGCTGTTGTGGGCTGCCCATCTTCCCTCTGCATCCACTTCATCCTCACCAAGGAAAAAAGTTATGGGTAAACCTACAGAGCAGGCAAAGTAGAAAGGGATGGAGGATGTCAAGTGCAGGCACCATTATTGTTGGTGACACTGATCCTGCTTCCTGGCTTTGAGTGTTGCTGCAGAACACTCTCACCACTGCCTCAAGCTCCTGATGATCCAGTCTGAAAGTCTCCAGGTTCAGTCACTTGCCTGTGGTGTTGGCTCAGCCCCTCACCAATGCTCCTGGCCTGGGAAGTTCTCCTGCCTGCCATGACATTGCTCCAAGTCTGGGGCTGTCCCATCTCCAAAGCTGTGTTGGCAGGCTGAGGAGCTGGAACAGGGGTGCTGGTGAGCCCTTGTTGCCTCTGGTGAGCATTAGCTGAAGCAAATTCAGTGTGTAATTGGGTAATTTGCACCTAGTGGGCAATTACTGCATGAAAAACAGCTTGTGTTGTGGGCAGAGCATGGCAGGTGGAAGAAGACAAGAGAAGTGTCTCTCTCTAAGTTGTTTGTTGATTCTTCAGTCACAAACAGGTGACTGGAGGTGGATGAACAGCTCTGATCTCCCAAACTTGTGCATTTCTGTCCCTGCTGCTGCCTGTTCCCACCCTCTGCCCTGCTCTGACCATGGAATACCTGCAGACGGGCAGTGGCCTGGTGGTCTCTGCTTTGCCCATACCAAGGCAGGGCAAAGCCATTAAGGGGATGATCCTGGGGCTGATAGTGCTAGTGCTCACCTCCTCCAGACTGGTCTTGGTCCCAAGCCCAAACAAGAGTGTAGATTCACCTGCTCTAACCACTGCTTTGTGTTGACAAGCCTGAGGTGGCCACTCCTTACAGCAGAGAGACCTTTGGCTCACAAGGGACCTGTATCCACTTGCTTAATGACAGCTGTGGAAAGCTTTAGGGCTGCCAGCCCTCCTCAGAGCCATGTCAGCTTACCAACCACTGAGTGTCCCCTCCTGGCCTGGCCATTCTGTCACCCAAACAAGCACTGAGGGTCCAGCCTGGTCTCTGTGTGATGCTGGGATTAGCCTGAGTCAGGGGCTGAGCCAGCTGGCAGGACAGAAACACTGCACATCCCTTTAGACTAATCCAAATGATGTGTCTGATTAAAGGCACTTGAAATGCCACCAGAACAGAAGTCCCTGCCCACCTTTCCTGCTGAAAGTGAGCCTTTGGAGATTTATGTGCTCTGTCTTTCCCTGCTGAATGGGCACAGCTGGTGATTTAAGAGATTTATGCTCCTCTAGTTGTAGATTTCATAGCCCTTCTCTGGGATGAGAGAGCTGGTCTCCCTTGGGAAGGAGCATGGGCTGGTTTTGCCCACCAGGCCACAAAATATCTGAAGCACATCCTGAACTTTCCCTTGACAGGACACTCTCGGCCAGCGAAGGAGTGGGTCTGGTGCATGGTCTGAGCTTTGATCACCTGGGTACTGCCTCACTTCACAGGCTCTAAACAGTTCAAAAGCACTTAGAATGAGATCTGTGGTGATGAATGTGGCACCTCTCTAGGATGTGCCTCTGGAGAATAACTCTACACCTCTTGTTGTCACTCACTCACCCACAGCCTGCCTTGCCTGAGATCCTGTGCCCTTTAGAGTGACATTTATTGTGGCATCTTCTGAGAAATGTTCCATCCTGTTGTCCTTTGTCTTTTCTAATCTCTGATAGCCTGAAGTGTTTTCACTGATTTAAAGGCAAAATTTAACCAGAATGCTGTCATGGTTTCTGGTTGTTTGTTGTTTGTTTGTTTGTGGGATTTTTTGTTGGGTTTGGGTTTTTTTTCAACCTTGGTGGTTAAACCTGGACTGTTCAGCCATTTCCCCTGGCTGGTGAACTTCAGCTGAATTTTTCCATTTGGCATTACCTGTTGCTATGTGGCTCCAGAAGAGCTTTGGCTGCTCCTCAGCATCTGTAAGCATCATCCACAGGTTTCCCACCTTGCAAGGCTACCTCACCATCACCTCTACTCATAAATACGGCCCAGCACATGTTTGAAACTAATAAAGGCCGGAGGACACCACTGCATCCTCTAATCTGTCCTGCTATGTAATTTCTAGCATAGCATAGAGAGTTCTCATACATTTTCTCCTGAACTGAGTTCCAAAGCTTGGGTCCGACCAGGGTACTGAGTTACCACGTGTGGTAGGAAGGAGTGAGGGAAGGCACAGCTCCCGCAGTCCCTGCACTGGGCCAGTGTGGGAGGAAAGCTGCAGACCTGAAGCCAAGCTGTTGGGATAATAAATGAGGCAAGGCTGACTGATCACTCTTCTCCATGAACTGTGTCCAGAGGCAATATGCATCGACAGCCTTGGCCTGATTGTCCCAGGACTGTCTATGCTGCAGTTAAATCTGCAGCCGAGTTACAGGCAGAGGCAAGAGTATTTTAATGGCATTGTAGATACTTGTGCCTTTAAGGGGACCGCTACAAATAATTTTTGTAGGTAGCACATGACCTGGGGGAAGAGCAAGCAGTGCTCTGAACTACTGCTGAAACAGGAGAGCTTGACTTGAATTCTTGGCAGAGCCTGTCAGTGCAAGATCAGCTCCTTTCCAGCTGGGACAGGAATTAGATGAGAGAGATGAAGGCAGAAACTTCCCTTGCCCTGATGGAGTGATCTGCCTTTGGCAGAGCCAAGAGAAGGAGTAATTTTTGCCCTGTGGCAGGGGTTCCCCAGAAAGCAGTTTGATGGTGGGATTTTGTTGCAGTTTAGCTTTCCTTGGGGTTGTTCTTAGAGTTTGGTTTTCTCAGTGGGTGTGATTTTCCGACTCATGCAGGCAACCAGGGCTACCGAGGACACACTAAACCAAAATCACAGAAATGCAGAATCACAGAATCAGAGTTGCTGCTGGTGTGTTTACTCCTTGCCCTAACCTCAGGAAACACTTCTGGTAGAAAATGGAACATTTAGTGGTAATAGATGGCAAAATGTGGATATTTGTCCAAAACCAGCTGTTTCTGTGTTGTTGGTACTGAGCTCTGCTGGATCAGAATGTCCCAAAAATGGAAGTGACATGTGAACTGTAGCATGTAAATGCATTTATAGACCCATAGAATGGGTTGGGTTAGAAGGGACCCTAAAGATCACCCTGTTCCAACCTGCCTGCCATGTATGGGGACACCTTCCACTATCCCATGTTACTCCAAGCCCTGTCCAGCCTGGCCTTTGACACTTCCAGGGATGGGGCAGCCACAGCTTCTCTGGGCAACCTGTGCCAGTCAGTACCTTACCACCATCACAGGGAAGAATTTCTTCCTAATGTCTAATCTAAACCTACTCTTTTTCAGTTTGAAGACAACTTTCCAGTTTTACTTTTGCTTCCTCTGGTCTCTGATAGCACAGAAGCGTTCCCAAAAAGCCGGTGCTAACCCTTTCAGGCCAGTGTAACCTTTACTTAATTGCACGACTGACATAACCTCATGTGGCTCTTGAGATACAGAGTGAGATAAGGCCCCTGCCTAGGGGAGCTCGCTCTCATTAACAGTGATGGATGGTGGCAGTGACTCCTGGGATTAAGATCAGAGGCTGATAAGGCAGAGGAGAAGTGCTATGGGGAGTGCATTGTTCATATCAGCTCTCACCTCATGCGGGTTGGAGCAAACAATTGATAATTTACATTCCTCAATACTCCCTGCTCACAACCGTGTGTGCACGTGGCTGTTGGCTCACTGGCAGGACCTTGCTGGAAGCCCAGCGTTCCTGTCCAGGCAGGACTGGAAAGGGAAACTGCACCAGAGGAGGGAAGATGCTTGACACAGAGGTGGTAAAGTGAGGGAAGCTGAGGGAGCGTGGGGGGAAAGTGGGGTGAAGGAGAGGCGCAGCTTGGGGTTGGGCAGAGGTGATGGTGCAGTGTCAGAGAGCAGCAGAGCCTGGGAGCTGAGGGCAGGATGGACGCTTGCATGAGGATGCTTCAAAGAGTTGGGAGGGACCCACCAGGATCATTGGGTCCAGCTCCCAGCCCCGCACAGACATCCCAAAATTCCCACCCTATGCATCCCTGGGAGCGCTGTCCAAGCCCTCCTGGAGCTCTGGCAGCCTCGGGGCTGTGCCCATTCCCTGGGGAGCCTGGGCAGTGCCCAGCACCCTCTGGGGGAAGGACCTTTCCTGGTATCCAACCTAGACCTCCCTGGCACAGCTCCAGCCATTCCTGGATCCTGTCCCTGCTCACAGACAGCAGAGGTCAGTGCCTGCCATTTCCATAGAGTCATTTCTCCGCTCTCCAGTCCTGAGCTCCCTTCATGGATTGTGACCTTTGTGATGAGACTGCCTTAAGCACAGTAGGATGGAGCCAGGGCACCAGCACGATGAAATTTGGTCACACTGCAGGGTAGATGAAATACTGGTAGTCTGAAGCTGGGGTCAGGTAAAGCAGGTGGTGAAGGGACTGTGCGGTTAGGAGTGGACATGACGGATGGAAAGAGCACTTAGTGGCACTTCTTGGCAGGCAGGTTTCTCACAAAGCTCTGCTTTTCATGTGACATCCTCAGAGACCTCAGTGCAGCTCGCCAGAGAGGCTCTGCAGTCCCTGGAGGCAAAGTCTTCCTGGGCTTTCCACAATCCACTGGCTTGGCTGTGGGCTTACCTCAGGGTGTTTGAAAATCGCTCTGCTGTGTTGCAGCATGTCCTTGAGCATGCAAAGGGTTAAAAACATGTGACACCAGATTGCCCATGTTGTATTTCCCACCAGGTGAGATGGGAAAGGAGGTTTCTCTTTCCACTGGGGAGCTGGGTGACTAAGGCCACCACAGACAGGCTTTTAAGGAGTAGAATGCAGATCATGGTATCATAGAATGGTTTGTGTTGGAAAGAACCTTTAAAGCTCATCCTGTTCCACCCCCTTCCATGGGCAGGGACACCTTCCACTATCCCAGGTTGCTCCAAGCCCTGTCCAACCTGGCCTTGGACACTTCCAGGGATGGGGCAGCCACAGCTTCTCCGGGCAACCCACACCAGTATTGTCATAGAGAGAAATTTTGATTAAGCCCATGTTGATGAAGCAGAGCCAGGTTCTTGTAGACAAAGAGCATTGCTTTGTAACAGATAACCATACTGTGGAAAGATTAGCCCATGATTTAGCAAGGAGAGGAAAAGCAGACATGTACATCCTCTGAGGTGCAATCACTCATCTGTCTGTCAGGTTCACTTATTTTGAATAGTCAGGGCTTCTGCCCTTTTTCTCTGAGTACATAAACAATACTGAGTTATCTTTTGAATGCTTTTGGATAAGTTCCCAGGAGAACTTAAATCTTGGATAGATTTGTAACATGCCTGTAGGCAGCTGTCTTCTCCAGTCCTGGTTTGTGGTTACCCCTCCTGTGACCAGTGGAAAATTTGGTTATGTGTACATGGGGAACACAGGAGCAGCCCCACGTGTCTGAGGTCAGTTTGGGTGCATTTCTTTTGTTGTGTCCTCACAGCTTCATCTAAAAGCACATATTTCTGCAAGACTTACAAATAACCATCACCCTTTGGAGGGAAAACGGAGCAAAGGAATGTGCAAAAATTGCTGGCACAATTATCAGTCAGATCACAAATGGGGCTTCTGTTGCCTCCTTAGATTTATTACCTAAACCTGCAGCACACAAGTCAGCAGGCTTCTCTGGGAGAAGCATTGTTGTATGGACAATGTGACTTTCCTACACGGAATTCTTGTGGACATTCCTCCTCAGCTGTTTGGGCCTCAAAATTCCCTGGCCTGCCACGTGCTCGAGCTTGAAGGGTGGCGCTGGTTTTGCCTGGATGGTGTATGTGAGCCTGGTGGATTCCCTGCAGAATTCCCACCCTGGGAGGCAGTGACGTGCTCACAGCTGAGAATTCCAGCACTGTGAAGGACCTGATGGATGGTTTGACTTGCTGTGAAGGACCATCCCACAAAGTCTCAGAGTTTAGGCTGGAGCTGTGCAAATTTCATCCCTCGTGTGTAATTACTCCTTTGACACTTGCTGATGCTGAAGATGAGAAACAACTTCTGCTTTCAGGAGGTTTTTTTTCAGGGGGAAAATGTTCTTCTGGAATTTTCAGTGAAGGCTGTAGGGAAAAGCCGCAGCTCAACGGTTAATGATGAATCTCTGTAAGCAGGTTTTAGAGCATGAGGTTTATTGGTAGGGACATAGCTATAGGGGCCTTGCTTGGAGCTGCCAGCCGCAGCTCGAAGCAGGCCAGAAAAGCAAGAGGGAGCAAGAGAGAGCTAAGAGAGTGAGACAAGAGAGTAAGAAGAAGTGAGAGGTGAGGAGTGAGAAGTAAGAAGTAAAAAGAAGTGACAAGAAGAGAGAAGAAGTGAGAAGAAGTGAGAAGAAGTGAAAAGAAGTGACTGAGATTCTCGTGTACAATACAATAAATCGTCTTCTGTGCTGAATATTCTGATTTTCATCAACCAATCTAGTACAAGACACAAATCTTACATCATTTACATATAGCCTATAAGAATCCTTACATTACCATACTACATTACATTTTAAACTCTAAAGACTACTCTTTGGACCCTTGCTGCTAAGCTAGCAGGGTCTGCTCTGACCCTTGGACCTGTTTGCTAGCAGAAGGTATTGTTCAATCAAAGGGGATTACCTTCAGCCTGCCACACTATTGTTTTCCAGTTGTTCAGTAACTGAGGCCTGGTATCTCAAAGTATGCCTTCATTTCTATTTCACCTGTAGTTTCTATGTTCTCAGCATCTTTGGCTAGGCAATAAGACTTCCCTGTTTCATCTTACCCAACAGAAGGCAAAATATGAAACAATGAACAGTGGGGAAAGCCTGGATGTCTCAGTCTCACTCATCCTGTGTCTCCAGCATGTTAGATGTAACTCATTTCTGTGAAACCCCCTTTGCTGCTCCTCAGCACTGAGATCTGCAAACTCTGAGATCATAGAGTTCAACCCTGAACTTAAATTAGCACTGAATTCACCACTAAACTGTGGCCCCAAGTGCCACATGCCTTTTGAACACTTCCGGGGATGGAGATTCCACCACTGCCCCAAGGAGCCTGTTCCAGTGCCGAACCATCCTTTCTGTGATGAAAATTTTCACAATATCCAGGCTAAATCTCCCCTGGCACAACTTGAGGCCTTGTCAAACATCTCTCATTTGGTTTATTAGGACCATTTGCCCTTTCAAAACTATTCTGTCTCCTCTCTCTGCCTTGAATCAGCATTCACGTTTGTCTAAGTAAAATAAAAATCTGTAACATGGCAAATTCATCCCAAAGCTGTATCACTCATATTTTGGCTATGTGTAATCTTCTGCTCTCTTATTTAAAACCTCATTATGTTTTGGTCTTTCGTTGCACTGCTGTGTGGGTCCTTTCTTTCTTGAAACCATTTCTGGGGTATTTTCCACTTAAATGAGCGTAATCTAAAAATGTCTTCTGTATCACGAGATTGAAAGGTGGTCAGATGACATGTAATCTGCCCTTTCTGAATGCCTCAGTGATACTTTTGTTGATTTCCCAGATCTTTGGGGAATGCTGATCCTGCACCTGGACGGAGCAAGTCGCTGGTGCTGTGGAGCCTTTTGCCAGGTGACATGTTTTTCATCATTCTCCACCCCACAGAAATGTAATTCTGTGCCTTTAGGTGTTTCAGGAGAGAAATGAATGGTGTGTACTTTCCAACAAGACGCTGGGGGCAGCTGGGGTGGAGTGAACTCCAGTGAGGATCCTGCTCATGGATGCCTGCGGATGGACAGTGCTGTGGCAGGGACATGGGTGCAAGGAGACGCTGAATTAGCTCTGGTAGGAACTGGAGGGTGTTGTGGCTAAAGAATGTCAAGGATTAGTGAATTTGAAATGGTTAGTGGTTCTGGAGAAGATAGACTGCTTTCCCAGAGGGCTTGGTGGCCATGTCCACTACCAGCAACGCACTGCAAGCAAACCAGGACTGGGGAAATGGGAAAAGGAATGATGGCTCAAAGAGCCATTCATGATGGGATAGCCAAAACCAGGAGGTATTTCTTGGGGCAAAGGACAGAAATTCAATATCCCCCAGGGGATTTTTTTGTTCTGTGGATAAAACTTCGGTTTATTCATGTAGCAAGCTTGCTCACTGCTCAAAGTGCCTGGCAGAAAAGCTGCACAGAGGTGCCTTTTGTTGCTAAGCCACCACCACAGGACACCTGCTGTTGAGTGGGATTTCTCCCTGTGGGGAGGGAGAGTTTGTGTTTTAAGGTATTTTGAGTGTGGGCAGGGCTGAGTCACCCACACAGTGTAGATGAAGGTGAGTTGAAGATAAGTGATGTGTTGGGTTATGCTGAAGTGAATCAGACCTGGGGTGTGCCAGGGGAGTTATCATCCTGGATCCTCATATCCAAGCTGCTGCTTCGTGTGCAGGGAGGGGCTGTACCTTCCTTTGTCTGAGAGGAAATTCAGGACATTTCAGACAGTGGGATCTGGCCAAGCATCCTGCGTTTGCTGCCACTTGCTGTAGGTGTTATCTGTCACATGAGTAGAGGAAAACAACAAAGAGCAAAGGGAAGATGTGGACGACCTGGGAATGTGAAGTGAAAAATACATCCCAATTCAGATACCGGAAATTGTCTTATTTTCTTGTTCTGCAGGCAAAAGAAGGTTCAGGGGAGACAGACGTAACACAAGCCACTACTTATGTGGCCTCTTTGCCATTACTAACAAAACCTCATCTATCTTTTTTACCCACACAGAAGGTGATCAACCTCAGGATGTCTACTGAGGTGAATGACCAGTTCCTGAGGGCTGCCAGATGAGGTGAAACATTTCTGTAGATGAGCAGTGAAGAGGTCTTACACAGATACCTCTTGGCTGCTTGCTGAGAGTCCTATTTGTGTTTTAGCATCTCAACACAAACAAATCAGTCCCAGAATGGTTTGGGTTGGATAGGATCTTAAAGTTCATCTTATCCAACCCGCTGCCAAGGGCAGGGACACCTTCCACTGTCCCAGGCTGCTCCAAGCCCCATCCAGCCTGGCCTTGGACACTGCCAGGGATCCAGGGGCAGCCACAGCTGCTCTGGGCACCCTGTGCCAGGGCCTCCCCACCCTCACACACAGCAATTCCTTCCCAATATCCCATCTGTCCCTGCCCTCTGGCACTGGGAAGCCATTCCCTGTGTCCTGTCCCTCCATGCCTTGTCCCCAGTCCCTCTGCAGCTCTCCTGGAGCCCCTTTAGGCCCTGCCAGGGGCTCTGAGCTCTCCCTGGAGCCTTCTCTTGTGCAGGGGAACAGCCCCAGCTGTGCCAGGCTGGCTCCAGAGCAGAGGGGCTCCAGCCCTGGGAGCATCTCCGTGGCCTCCTCTGGACTTGCACTTTCCTACAGAGTGTCACACCAGAACTATACACTGCAATGTGTTTTGTAGCTGCTTTGTGACTGAGGCACCAGGACTGTGTGCTGGAAAGTTCCACTAGAAAAAATTCTTTCTTTTCCTTCCCAGTGCACCATTTCAGGGGCAAGCTTTTCCTAGAATTATTTCTCTAAGTGTTCTAATTAGCAGACCTGATCCTTAACCTCCCACTGATCTCAGCCTTATCCAATTAAACTGATGACAAATCCAAGAATGTTTAATCTAAAGTGAGGGGATTTGTAGTTAGTCGGTTTCCTAAGCCGATGGCTCCTATCCATTTTCTTCTAATCTATATATTTTCATGAGAGGCAAAAGGAAAAAAAATACAGACTTCTTTAAAAAGTGTTTACATTTGAACTCCCGTTTTTGCAACTGTGCATATTTAGTTTTATTTTACTCAAAAAATCACGGTTGATGACATCACTGGTCCTAAAAGTAGAAGCAATTGCTCCAGTGTTCCAAGTACAACTAAGCTGCATTTTCCCTCACAGGTGCTTCTGTTTGCTCACAGGATTGATTTTGTTGCTCCCTTCTAAGAGCTTGAATTTGCTGTGGGAAATCCTCACGCCCATGATCTTACAGGTATATTCCAACCTAAATGGTGAAAGCTATGAAGCTGAGGGGTTTTTTAATTTATTTTGCTTTGAGGAAAGATATACCAGGGGAGCTTTAAGCTTGATATTAAGGAAAAATTTCTTCACTGAAAGGATTGTCCAGCCCTGGCACAGCTGCCCAGGGCAGTGGTGGAGTTTCCATCCCTGGAGGGATTTAAAAGCTGTGTGGATGTGGCACTTGGGCACATGAGGCAGTGGTGGCCTTGGCTGTGCTGGGGGGAACTTGATGATGTTTTCAGACCTAAACCATTCTGTGATTCTATTCTATGATTCTGCTATGCACTGGAGTGCAATAGCAAGTCAGGAGGTCTCAACCTCAAGGTAAGTAATTTAACCTCCACAGCCCCTTTGCAAGTAAAGCACCTTTGGGGACTTAAAACCCACATCCCTGAAATATTAAGGCTTCCAACTCCTGTTTAAACAGTTTCTGTTACAATACATGTGAAATTAATTGCCATGGTCTATCTGTGCCTCTGAGAACAAGGAGAGTGAGGGCCTTAAGTCACTGAGGTGTATTTGCTTTGAGAGTTGTGCTGTTTCCTAATCTCATCCCAAATCTGGAAAATCAACTGCTGGTAACAAAGCAGGCCTTACCACCCGAAGGCAGTTTTCCATGGCAAGACAAAGGGAAAGCTTCAGAGAGGTGTTAACTTGTGCCTAATAATTCACTTGTCGTGGAGTCCTTGCACTCTGAGGGAGAGGGAAACAATCAAGCAATAATCAAACAATAATCTTTTCAATGCACTGCCCTGCTTCCTCACGGGTAGCATCTTTCTTAGCAGGTGAATTATTCCCTGCTATGGCCAAATTCTGTGTCAATTCCTTCACACTAAGTGTCAAGATCCAAAAGATTAGATAATTATCAACACCAGCATTCTTTATACTGTTTATATTTCATGTGCAACATGGTCAAACCAAACAGAACCTGCAGCAGTCCTGGAGGATCAGATAAAGGACATTGCATTGTTGCATTTCCCCTGATCTGAGTGCTTGACATGAAACTGGGACTCTTGGGGAGAGTTATGCACATCAGACACCATCAATGAAAATGGTTCAGGATGTGGCAGTCAGGCATTTGAATTAGAATTTTGGATAAAATGTGACTCCAGGCAGATGTTTCCAAGTGTTTAGGGTTTGGTTTTTTTTTTTTTTTTTTCTTAAATTTTACTTTTTTATTTCTGTTTTTGTTTGTTTATTTGTTTTTATTATTTTTTCCCCCATGAATTATTTTTAATAGTGTTTACGTATTTTATGTATACATGTATTTCTTGTCAGAATTATAAACACTGTGACATCTTTTTGCTGGCACTGGGAGGGAGGTAGTCCAGGAAAATACCCCAAAATTTCTGCCCAGCATAAATATTTCTTACGAGTCTGGCATCACCTATGTATCAGAAACAACAGTCAAAAAAGAGTTCTTAAAAAAAAGGGGTGATCTGAATAGTATTTATTTGATGTAAAGACAAAAAAACCCCCAAACCATTTTCAGTAATAAGATAAATGAGTTCTGTTAGCAAAGACAGTGTTTTGAACAATAATGGGAAAAATATAATATGCATGTTCTGACTGACTTACATGTCAAATTTCCAAATAGCTGTGATTTTCTGGGGGGTGATGGGAAGAATAAATTCTCTGGATAGTGTAAAATGTAGAATTAATTCTGAATGACGTGCAAAATCTTTCTAAATGGCTGGGACATGGCCTTCATCTTTTGTTGTTTATCAGTTCTGTGCATATGATTTCTTTATGGTGCTGCCAAAATGTCCCTGTTGCTCAGCAACAGCAGGCTGGAATAGCACCAGTCAGAGGAAATCTGCTGATTTACGCTGGACATAAATTGTGTTCCCTTACTTGAGTGCATATTTTGACATCAGAGTGAAAGCAGCCTTTGTAGATTTGCCTCTCTGGGCATGGTCCTGGGTGGGGAGATCTCAGTTCGGACATTAAAATACCCTTTTACATTGCGTTTTGATAAAGCATAGAACCAGAGAATGGTTTGGGCTGTGTTGGACACCTAAAGATTGTCAGTCCAACCCCCTGCAATGAGCAGGGACATCTTCCACTACACCAAGTGGCTCAGAGACCTGTCCAACAGGACCTTGACTTCCAGGGATGGGGCATCCACCCTATCTCTGGGCAGCCTGTGCCAGTGCCTCACCACCCTACCCATAAAAAGTTCTTTTTATCTGGTCAGAATTGATCCTCTTTAGTTTAAAACCTCTTTTCCCATTGCAATGGGCCCTGATAAAAAGCTCGTCCACATCTTTCTTAAAGAGATCTTTAAGTACTGAGAGGCCACGATAAGATGTCCCTGGAGCCTTCTCTCGTGCAGGTGAGCACCCCCAGCTCTCCCTGCCTGGCTCCAGAGCAGAGGGACCCCAAACCCCAGGGCATCTCTGTGGCCCCCTGGGCCTGCTCCAGGTATATTCTAGACAGAAGACGAGCTCATCTAACCCCAGTCTGGGGGCCTGAACAGCATCTCCCCGAGGAATGACTCACTGCCTGCTCTTGAGGAGGTTTTTGTAGCTCTGCCCACAGCTCCGTAGGCGCAGCGCTGTGCCTTGGGCTGGTGGTGCCTCCTGTACAGAACCAGAATTTGCACTTGCACGTTTAAGAAGGTTTGATGCAGCAAAATGGCAAAGGACTGAGAACTGGGGGTGTTCGTCCTGGAGAAGAGAAGGTTCCAAGGAGACCTTAGAGCCCCTTCCAGTGCCTAAAGGGGCTCCAGGAGAGCTGGAGGAGGATTTTGGCTGAGTCTCAAATGGCAGGACAGAGGGAATGACTTTACACTGCCAGAGGGCAGGGATAGATGGGATATTGGGAAGGAATTGCTGTGTGTGAGGGTGGGGAGGCCCTGGCACAGGGTGCCCAGAGCAGCTGTGGCTGCCCCTGGATCCCTGGCAGTGTCCAAGGCCAGGCTGGATGGGGCTTGGAGCAGCCTGGGATAGTGGAAGGTGTCCGGGCCCGTGGCACGAGGGGTGTAACAAGGACCCTTTCAATCCAGACAATTTTGTGATCTATGATCCTGTGATAAGCACAAAGAGCAGAATTTAAAAGTTTCCTATGTATCCCACACACACTGATTTAAAAATTTTATTTTTCAGTGTCTTCTACATTACTTGTTTAAGAGGTAACCTGTCTTTGGAAGAACTGAATGATCATAAATACAGAGAAACTTATACCAAACTCATAAAAGTATGAATGTTTGTTTTAGAAATTAACTCCACAGAGTATTATGTAGATATTTATTAAGTAAATCATGGAAATGCTACATCTTACAAGTGAGTGTCAGTCGTACAGAAATACTGTTGAACATCTGAAAACCTAAAACATCACCAGAAGATACTGCCAACAGTTCATCACAAATATTTTACACTCAGATCTTTGTGATGTTTGCAAAAATACATGGTTTGGGGGCTTTTTTCCCTTCCCAAACTCAAAAATCATGTTAGATTTTATTTCATCTGCTACAAGAAAAGCAGGTTTCGATTTGGTTTTCCTGGAGTGATGTCACTGCATGTAGGCTCCTGCCAGCTGAACGACCTGAGCATATATAATATTTTTGGGGAAGATACCAGCTTCAACATGAGACAGAGTGAGCTGGGCAGAAAGGTGGCACAGTTAATGCCTGCTGAGGTGAGCAGCACTGCCAGGTGCAAGGCCAGCTTCCCTCTTCCCTACCTGCACACCCCGGGAGCCTGGGCTGAGGTGGCACATGGCTGGTGTCCTGCAGACCTCTGCTGGAGCGGTCCTCAAACATCCCCTTCCTACTGTGGGGCAGAGAGAAATGGCAGAGCAGCAGCTTCGCAGAGTCACAGAATTGTTGCCAAGGCCACCACTGACCCATGTCGCCAAGTGCCACATCCACAAGGCCTTTAAACCCCTCCAGGGATGGGGACTGCACTGCTACCCCAAACAGCCTGTTTCTAGGCTTGATAAAAATTTATATGGAGATATTATCCCTACTATCCAATTTAAGCCTCCCCTGGCCCAGCCTGAGGCCGTTCCCTCTCCTCCTGTCCCTGTTCCCTGGGAGCAGAGCCCTATTCCCCTGGCTGCCCCCTCCTGTCAGGGAGTTGTGCAGAGAGCCAGAAGGTCCCCCCTAAGCCTCCTGAGCTTTAGCAGCAGCCTGGGACAGTGCAGCATTTTGCTGTTTGATATTCGTGGGCTGAGGCGGGCAGTGTAGGGAGAGAAGTTAAGAAGATCAGCTCAAATTAGTTCTATTTGTGCAATGACTGAACAGACCCATTTTATTGCACAGGAAAGGGACAGCATTGACTTTCTTGCTGTCCCCTCCTTTGCTAACCCATCACCAAGTTCAAGTATTAAAAGAAATCATGAGATTAACGACACGAAAATCACAAAAATCATGTCCATCTTATGTTTGATGATTGCTAATGAACACCTCTCTCCACATACCACAGGGTTTGAGAGGCCCTCCAGGTAGAATCCTTCACAATCTATTTTCTACTTGGCAAAGAGTGCTCTTTATTCCATTTCTCTGCTACAATGAAACTCTCTAAGATGCCTCCGTTTGCTGTCATAAGCTGGTTTTAGCCATTAATTTGAAGTCCCCTCAGATGCTGAAAGATGCTCTTTATTTCTTTATGTCTGATTGCTGTGTCTTCAATTTCACAGAGATTTTTCTTTTCAGCTTATAAGTCATTTTCCCACTGCTTACAATTCAAGTGTCTTTTCAGACAGATGTGCTTTAAGTCATTACAGATTGATCTTGGGAAAGATCCTTCCAGCAAAGCACAGTCCTACCTAATAGAAATCTTAATAGAACAAACATGTGGTGGAAAAAGTCTCTCCACACAGAAGGTGGTGTTGGACTTTGTAGCACACAAATCACAGTCTGTTGGGGAAACACCTCGTGCTCTTGCCTTACAATCTGCTGAGTATTTCTCTTCTTGGGTCTCTATGCCTCACAGCAAGACGTCTCATGTTTCTTCATCATCAGATAATAAGCTCGGTTGGCTTCTGGGTAGGTGACTTTGGAGAGTGGCAGCTTGTGGATGGCAGAGTGGTTTGTGGTCATCAGCAGGAAGGTCAGTGCAGACAAGCAAAAAGGCCAGGTCCCTGATGGCACCCCAAACTGCAAAGAAAAATAACAAACCACCTGTTTGCGACATGTCTTTCTTTTATTTGAGTAACACTCAGAGCCAGCCACCGTGGAGCAGGGTTTCTGAAGCAAGTCTAGACTCAGTTTTGCATTGAGTCTTTCCTTAGGGAGGCTGGGTTTCTATATGAGGTCTCGATGTTGTGCATGAGCTTGTAACATCTGCCAGCTCTGGTGAGAGAGCTGCCTGCCCTTCGTGCACCTGCCATGGTCTTGGGTGGACATGAGACAGGAGAGTGGACACCAGAAACATTCACCTTTTCCCTGGGCTTTTGTACTGACTGACTTTTGGCAATTGAGAAAATAAGTTAACCCAAATTTAATGTTTCTTTACACGTGCGTGGGGCCCTTTTTTCCAATTGCTTCAGGCACAAGATACATCTCTGAAAGGGGGGAGATGCTGTAGCAACCTGCCAGTGCCTAAAGCAGCTCCAAGAGAGCTGGAGAGGGACTTTGGGCAAGGGCCTGGACAGGATAAGGGGGAATGGATTTCCTCTGCCAGAGGGCAGGGTTAGATGGGATTTGGGGAAGGAATTCTTGGCTGTGAGGGTGGTGAGGCCCTGGACAGGGTGCCCAGAAAAGCTATGGCTGCCCCATATCTGGAAGTGTTCAAGGATAGATGAGGCTTGGAAAAACCTGGTCTAGGGGAGGGTGTCGCTGCCCATGGTAGGGGGTGGAACTGGATGAGCTTTAAGGTGCCTTTCAACCCAAACCATTCCATGATTCTGTGATCTCATAAGTGTCTAGAGCTGAGCTGTGGAAGTTCTTGCACACTCCAAGGATGGAAAGTGGTACGTGATGATTCCAAGTGGCCTGTTCCAATGGGAATCACACCAACCCACAGGGCAGATAGTAACCCCTCTGCCAGACTGTTTCTGACTTTGGCTGAATTTTTCTCCATGTCTTGGTGTTTTGTCTGAGAAGCCAGGCAAAAATTCAGCTTTGGACACCAGCCCTTAGCTGATACACTACTTACCACAGACAACATGTGGGTCACTGCTGCTCCCAGGTAGGCAGTGAAGAGTGCTGTGAAAAAGAAAGGTAGTTCCTGGTGAGTTCAGTTGCTCATGGAGTAGAACAGCAAGTACAAACATCCCTCATTCTGCCTTGGGTAGCTCAACCAATGATTATGACCCCTGTCTGGACAGTACGCCACTAAACCCTTTCCATATCACTGTGTCCCCTCCAACCTGGAGCTCATGGAAAGGGAAAACAAACAAGTAAACAAACAAAAAGAACTGGAGTGATGACAGATGTGCTATGGTATCACAGGCTTTTGAAAAATGCACTGACATGGAAAATATGTAGTTTGATGGATAGGGTTAAATAGGAAAATAACCCTTCCACCCTCATCTGTCCTGCCTCCAGGGCTTGAAGGTAGGTCAATGACACACAGAGCTAAATCTTTCTCATATGAGCACTGAATGAGCAATAGTTTCACTCCCAGCTCACTCCGATATTGAAATGTCGTATGAAATTGCCTTATAAATAATTCTTCAGTCCTGCTGTGTTGGCCAGCTCATGCCTTTGATCCATTTCAAGAGAATGGGGAATGTGTGCTGTCTAACTACAGCTGCAGACAGATCTCGAGCTCCACTCTTCTCAAAGATTAGGCATGTCCTTCTTCAAAGAAGGAATTTGAGCTGGTATCTATGGCTGGAAAAAAACAACGCGATTCATCCAGCAATGAATGAACAAACACAATTAACGACTCAAAACAAAGCATCTGATTTCAAAGGCCTTAGTTAACATGTGTCCACTGATCACAGCTCTTGCTTCAAACACAACTCTTGGCCGAAAATGAAAGCACAGGGTATGTCAAAGCCACGGCTTCAACATCCAGCTCCCTCACTCGTCAGCCTCACCTACTCCCATCTGCCTGCCTGGAGGTGCCCATCTGGCCCCAGCCCACCTCTGCTGCAAAGGCATCCTGTCTCACTTCCAGGGGAGATGAAAACCTGCCGGGTACCTACCGCAGGCCATGGCCAGGAGGTGTGTCTGCCAGGTGAGGGCCAAGAACATGCCCCCGATGGCAGCGCAGGACAGGGAGCTGTTGTAGCCCCACAGCCCCGAGTAGATTTGGTTAAACGGTGTTGCTAAGCTCAGCCCTGGAAAATAAAGTCAGAGATGTGTCATTCCTCAGCCAAAGAGGTAGAAGCGATGGACGAGTGGCATGAATGCAGATTTTCAAGGGTTCTAGCCACCATTTGTAGGTGGAGTTGCTGTTTGTAGTCATGTTGCTACAGTCTAAGGGCAAAGCAATTTTAATCTAGTGGAGTCATGGCAGAATTTCCCTGTTGCTCCTGAGCTGAATTTAGTGATGACTTCAACAAAATATATATGGGCCTATGTGTGAATCATAAGGCCCTGAGGCATGCACATTCAGGCTGGTGGCTATGACTTTCATTGATATGCCCCAGCATACACCCAGAAATTAAGTATTTCATGGTAAAAATTAATCTCAGCACAAAAAACTCTTTGTTCTCAAGGTTTCCACCGTCATAAAACAAGGTAAGAGAATGGGGAAGTCAATCAAAAGAATTCTTAAAACGGAAGTCTGAGTGTATTTTGTTTTCAAGCAGCCATTCTCCAGTGGGTGAAATACTTGTGATTTTAGGTGCTCCACTTTTTCTAGCTCCTGTTTTATTCTCCATGCTTTTATATACATCTAGGACACAAGCCAAATCCTTACCTGCCATCATCCCCACTGCTGAGCCGATCACCGCATGGACACAAATGAGTGGAGAGGAGATAAATAAACCAATCAGGAACATTCCCCCAGTCCAGGGATTGTCACAACCATAAACCTGACCCACGCCGACTGGAATGGATTGCAGGAGCTGTAGAAATTAAAAAAACAAACCAAACCAAACAAGACAATTTGTTATCAGCTTGGCAACTTTTTTTNTGTTGGATGCAGTCTTTCTTCCTAAAGTGGAACATTTGGACACGTCTCGGGAGTCAGCAGGGCATTTCCACAGGGCTTCCCCTTCCATGAAAATGAGTCATGGCTTGTTCCCTGGCCCTGAGCTCCTCTGCCAGGTTTTTGCTCTAAGATCAAAAGTAAATATTTTGTGAAAGGGTTTAATCATCCTCTTTACATGTGCTGCTGACTTGACCATTTTTATGTATCCATATGGACCATGGCAGTGAATCTAGGGGATGGTTCCCTTGGGATTCACTAGGAATATGAGCAGGAGTTGCTGGGCTGGTGGGACAGAGCCCAGCTTGGTCACAGCTTAGAGATGGTTTTGAGGCACTTTTCCATATATACTCCCCATAAAATTATGCACCATAGCAAATGTTCTTTGGGAAATGTCACTTGTGTGTTTCCATATAGTATCAATTAACTTCCTTTTCTTAATCACGTCCTGGGAACCCCTTAAAATAGTCAGCTGAGCCTTAGGAGAAAATAGTCACTCTGGTATCTGTATTGTTTATGATCTGATGACGGAGAACAAAATGTTTCTTTGGAAAGGTCTCACTTGAATATAAATTAAAAATATGTGAATGTGTACTTGCACCCAAGTTTGTAACCATTCTACCATAGTAGTATCTTCTTGCTCATGTCTAATCAGAAAGATGCAACTTTATAAATAGCCTGTATCTGAAAAATTAAAATTACCCTGTTAGTTAACTGGAATTCTCAGCACAACCTTAGCTATGGGGAAATGACCAGTATATGCATAGAAATAGAAATGGGCAATTAGATTCAAGAGAGTGTTTGAAGATCATGATATATACACTTAGATCCAACTTCAAATGAAAATATTCTCATTTTCAAGCTATCAAAAGTGTTCATTCCTAGAGTAAACCCTTATATTTTGGATAATAGCGATCTTCTAAATAGAATTTTGTATTGCCAGGCCATAATGCAGTAACAAAGGAGGTGGACTTATTGGAGTGAGTCCAGAGGAGGGTGACAAAGATGCTCCCAGGGCTGGAGCCCCTCTGCTCTGGAGCCAGCCTGGCACAGCTGGGGCTGTTCACTTGCACAAGAGAAGGCTCCAGGGAGAGCTCAGAGCCCCTGGCAGGGCCTAAAGGGGCTCCAGGAGAGCTGCAGAGGGACTGGGGACAAGGCCTGGAGGGACAGGACACAGGGAATGGCTTCCCAGTGCCAGAGATCAGGGTTAGATGGGATATTGGGAAGGAATTGCTGTGTGTGAGGGTGGGGAGGCCCTGGCACAGGGTGCCCAGAGCAGCTGTGGCTGCCCCTGGATCCCTGGCAGTGTCCAAGGCCAGGCTGGATGGGGCTTGGAGCAGCCTGGGATAGTGGAAGGGGGCAGGGGGTGGGACTGGATGGACGTTTAAGGTCCCATCCAACCCAAGCCATAGGAATTTGTAAAGGCAGAAAATACATTTCTGTAGTGTTTTCAGTTGTAAGTGAAGGAGACTGTTATCCTGAAGACATCCTACCAGTGTGATTTCAGCCTCTGCCCAGGTGATATTCGGTGTTGCTGTGGCAGGACGAATGACAGCTGTGGGGAAGAAGAGGTTGTGTGGTCCTGAAGCAGCCAGATAGAGGGTCAAGGCCAAGTTGAAAGGCAAGGTGAGAACAGGCAGGTCCCACTTAGAGAAAACTGCACTTAAGGCGCTGGTGAAAACAGGGCTGAAAGAAGAACAAAATGGTCTCGCTAGATGCTTGTCAGATAGGCAAAAATCACACCACAACCACATCCAACCACAAACCCAGCTGCAGAATAATTTAAATAATTTAAAATAAACAAAAAAACCCCTCCCCTCCTCATAACTGTTTCATTTTCTCAGTCTTTCTGATCAAATCAGAGACACAAAAGGGTCACTCCATAAATTTCTTACCCCCTCTAAAGGCAGTTATCAATGTACAGATTCCTGTCGTGTTATGTCAATATCTATGGTGAATTTGGTGAGCACGAAGGAGACAGGATCCAGCACTTTACTGGAGTTATTCCCCCACTCAGTCTCAGTGTTTACCTTTTTTTTTTAGCACCTGAAGTGGACTGAGACTCGGACACCCATGCTGGGTCTGAGTGAACTGTGAATGTGGTCGTGTGCCCTTGTTCAAGCTTGTGGATCAGCAGTGAAAGCTGACATCAAAGGGACTGTAACACCCCGTGAACTTCAGGCAGACAAATTACCTGTGTGGTTTTAACAATCTGCAGCTAGACATTTTGGGGTCAAAGACCAGGTTTCAACATTTTTTGCAGTCCAAATACCTAGCAGATTATGGTGTCATATATATGAGTAAAATATTATTAGTTGTTTGTTTTGATTAGCGTCAACCATCATGTCTTGGGACCACTGAACTGCTTCTGTGCCTAGAGAAGTAAATTTTCATGACATTTTTACATGGTGACTTAAATAGATGAAACACTTGTGGTTGATGATGGTAGGAAATGGTGAAAATAATGCTCCTCTTGAAACAAAAATGAATTGATGCATCACAGCAATGACTCACATTTAGAATACTGAATTACACATGATCAGCCATTGATTTTTGTTTTCCCCACTGGGATTATTTGTGATTATGTGGGTATTTTTATTTGTTTCTGGATTACTTCTGAGTTTAAAAGTGTAAATAACGATGCGGATTTAGCAGTACATACGTGTTAGTTTTGTCCCCTTTCCCTTTCCATGGCTGTCTGCATAGAAATGCAACAGCTCAGACTCACGTGTGGGGACTCTGGGGCAGGGAGGAGAAGCAGAGAAGCCACCTGACTTACCAGGTCATGGACACCAGTGCCACTGGCAGGAGGAGCCACCAGTTGTAGTCTCCATCAGCAGAGAAGACGGCCATCAGCAATCCCACCAGGACCCCGTTGTACCCATACAGGCCTGCTGCTATGGCTGCTCTGTGGGGAGGGAACAGCTGCCTTGAAATCTCCTCCCCTGAGGATGCTTTGCTCACAGCTGCCCTCCCTCCCCGCCCAGCCGCGGCTCTGTGTGGGGGTGACCTGCTGGGACGTTTGATTTTGGACACCTGGGTTAGCACTTACCCCTTCTGCAGGTTTGTCCAGTGTCCCTCTGCACCATGTGGCTGCTGGGAGGATCTGTCTGGTCCTGCCAGACCAGATACATGGCCAGTGAAGGCTGGATCACACAATCATAGAAGATTTGGGTTGGAGAGAGCCTTAAAGATCACCTTGTTCCAACCCTCTGCTGTGGGCAGGGACACCTTCCACTAAATTCAGGCTCATCATCCACATCACACATTTAGTGCATAAATCAGCACTGAAGGGGCCACCTGAGGGGGAAAAGCACGGACTTACCTGTCCTGACCCAGAATAAGTGCTGTTAAAGTGGAGACAACTGTTCCCACGCATCCTGTGAGTGTCCACCAGGGGTTCTGCAGCAGGAGGCCAGCCAGGATGACCAGCCCACTGAGGGGATTGTTGACAAACATCACCTGGGATATCCCACGCAGCACCCAGTCAAGGAGCTGGATCATGAGAGGTTTGTCTGGAAAAGATCAAATTAAGTAATAAAACGAGCCCCCTAAATTCCGCAGATGGTACTGATTTGGGATGTATTTTTGAAACTCAGGAAGAGTTTTGGCAGTGGGGCTTGGCACCATGACTGAAGCAATGAATCAACAGGACTGTAAAACCTGACAGGGACTTATTATGGTCTACACTGAAGTCTTACAGCTGGAAAACTGAGATGAACAGCGAGGTTGCCAGAACCCTGTGTTATAAAGTACCCTGGACCAGATTCATATGAACCAGCTAATTTATGGTGTCTGTGGCTCAGATGGCAAATCGTGTGTGTATCCCACTCCTGATTTATTACAGGGACCAAACACACCTCCCTATATGTAATTTAACTTCACAGTGGCATTAGGCTTGACAGAAACTGCTCAGCTGAAAGGACATGGAGTGTTATGAGGAACGGCAGAGCACAGAATAACCATCCAGAGCTGTATTCTGTGCGACTAAATTCGCTTTGTACACGGCATGTTGGGAGGTAAATGTCACCTCAGACATCCCCAAGATTTAAGCAGTATGTGGATCTCTGCACAAAGCTGATTTCTTCCCCTACAAAACAGACATAAATCAGGGTAGAGATAGTTTCTCTCCTACTCTAACTTGAATCACATTGCTGAGAAGTTAGTTATTACTCCTTTCATGTACTTTTTATTTGGAATCTGCTGTCATTAGTCACAATGAAGTAGGTTTACCTTTTAGCCAGGTTCCAAAATCCTTCATGTCTCCAGTGAGGTAACCCACAGCTCTGCAGAAACTCTTCCCACCTTTGCTCAACGGATTCTGCTTCATCGGCATTCTTTCCCCCTTGGTTTCTATCTTGACATCGACACTGTTTTCCATGATGATGGTCTGAACCTTTGGTAAAATTAAAGGGAAAAGAAAAAGAAAGTTCATCACAATGTCTCTTTCTGGTCTGATCTTTATCACATAGCTGCTCACCACGTGTTACTTTGGAGCCATAAAGAGGAAAATCCTTACTCTGAACACCTGATTCTTCTGTCTCCATGAGCACATTCCCTCTTCACGTGCTCTGTCCTCCCAGACTTCCATGCAGTTATAAGAAGATGTTTCATTTATTAAGTTTCTCTGCTGCTTAACCCATATTTCCAGTTTGAACTTATCCATCAGCCATCAATAGCAGGCACCTAAATTCAGTTTCATAATCATGTATTGGAACCAGTTCAACCTTTCCCGTGAGCATGGGCTCAGCCTGGGGTTGTCCACGGTGCCTTACTCCATTACTCACATGCATTCATACATTTATTTTTCTCATTTGAAATGTACTTTTAACTGCCCAATCTTCAGAAGTACCCAGCATTGATTCAAGAGTTTAATGCTCAAATTCACAGTTCTTGCTTTCCATTCTGCCTTAGTCATGTTGCCTTCTTCTCTGCTGGGACGAGATAGGGGACTGCATGTTGGAAGGTGTAGTAAGAAGCCCTCAGGGACTAATGAAAACACACTTACTAAATTTAGCAGGTGCTGTAAGAAGTTTAAATAAGGTAGGGGACTGTTATAGGCCCAGCAAAGGTGTTTAGGTCTAGATAAGGTGTTTGGGGTGCAGGGAAGGGAGATGGGGCCCCCTTTGGGATGCACACCCTTTGGATAAAGAGCTGCCTGAATAACCTTTGGCACCTTGTACAGCCTAGACAGCATTATTCAGGCACATGGATCAGAGGCTTAACACCTAGCAGTAAAAAACAGTGCCTACATCCAAATCATTGTTGGTCTAAGAGCAAATTCTAAATATGAAGTCAGCAAATAAATAAAAAACCCTGTTCCTGGGGCATACTCTGTTTCCCGAACTAATTCTTGGTGATTAGCAAGCAAATACCAGATAAAGTGTGTTGTTGTGTGAATACAGAACCAGAGGTGCTTCAGGTCTCACTGGTGAGTACTGGCTTGTGCAAGAAGTAATGAATTTAGCTTGGGAGTTGATAGTCTAAACAGGATGATACAGACACATAGATCTTGTGTTAGTCCTTGACTCACTCAAAACTTTACTAAAAGCCTTGTGGGCAGCTGGGGGAGAGAACCCACAGTTCAGAAACACAGGTGCTGAGAACTTAAGCTGCTTCACCCCTGGGCATTGCACTTCCAGACCCTCCAGTGTGGTTAATCAGCTCTGGGTCTGTGTAGGGGAATGCCTGGTTAATCCTGGCCAGTTTCTCACTCTTATGTTACTGGAGGGCTGGCAGTGACCTTATAGGAAGCAGTAAATGTTTGCATAAATTAGAAATAGACATTTTCTACCTTCTGGAAGAGCCCAGCTATTACAAGGATAGGTTCCATATGAGAGGCTGATTACAGGACCAGTATATACAGAAAAGTGTTGAGTTTGGCTTTTCTAGGACATGAAGGTAAGGATTTTAAATGAAAAGGGTTAAGGAAGGGAAGAAAAAGAAAAGGAGGAAAGAGCATTTCTGGGGATGGTGTCTTGATATAGAAAGGATTTTTTGTCTCTGTTGTAATTCATTACCTTAATTCATTTACCTTTGCTTTTTTCGTACTTTATTCTGGAATAAGTGAGTTGAATGTACTTTCAATTAAATGAAAATTTCCAGCCAAGATAAATGCTCCCCATTTGGTGAAAGTGCATTTATATTTTCCTTTTAAAGGATCTCCCTCTTCATGTACCTTGGGCTTTCCCTGTTGCTAACCCATGAAATGAAGCACTGCTGCATTGCAGAGTGATGCTGTGTGACCCATGTTGGCATGCCCTGGGTGTTTCCCTGCATGCTGAGTGAGGAGCTGTTTGCACTCAGGAGTCTGCAGAACGGGGTGTAATGTGCACGTGAAGGATTGGAGTCACTGTCCAGTCCACTTGCACAGTGGAGGAAAAGACTGATGAAGCTGAGGGCCGGAATTCACCAAAAACTGATGTATTGCTTTGCCGTATGAAGGCAGTCAAGTGCATGCCCAGGGCAGTGATGCAAGTGTGAGCCAGCCGTGCCTCTCTGCTCTGGGTTTCCATGGGCAGAAATGAAGCCAGCTCACTGCACTTGGCATGGCAAAAGGACCAGGTGACCTGGTGAGTCACTTGCAGTGACCTGGTGAGTCACTGGCACTAACCTGTCTCAAACTTGACACTCAATGAATGCCCTGTGTACTGGAGTATTCAGAGTCACAGAGGCTGCGGGGTGATCGTGGTTACCTTCTGTCCAGCAGTGCTGCTCAAACTCATGTTCATTATGTCATAGAATCATAGAATACTTTGTGTTGGAAGGGACCTTTAAAGCTCATCTAGTCCAACCCCACAGGCAGCCCCATTTGATCAAGGGATGTGTCTCTCTGGAGAGGAACCACGGGAACTTCATCAGTTCAGCAGTGCTTGTAGTGAGTGACAGGACAAGGGGCAATGTCAGAAGGCAGGGTTAGATTAGGTATTAGGAAGAAATTGTTCCCAGTCAGGGTGGTGAGGCTCTGTCAGAGATTGCCCAGAGAAGCTGTGGCTGAACCATCCCTGGAAGTGTTCCAGGCCAGGCTGGACAGGGCTTGGAACCACCTGGGATAGTGGAAAGTGTCCCTGCCCATGGCAGGGGGGTGCAACTGGATGAGATTTAAATATCCCTCCCAACCCCAGACATTCTGTGATTATTATGATAGAGAATGAAATCAGTATTGAACAACCTCCTCACCTGCAGAGCAGCTGGGTGGGAAATGGGTGTGGGCCAAGAGAACCTTTGGTTTTGGATGAGGTCTTCACGACACAGTAAAGACCCAGCTCCAGCCCCACTGGTTTCCTGGCCTCCCTGAATCCCATCCCAGGCACTGTGAGGGGGCTCCATCCTGTGTGAGGGGGCTTTGTTGTCACCACAGCCCTGAGGCTTGTCCCATCTGTTCAGAAGCACAAAGTGTGAAGGACTTGCACTACTGCTACTTGGTTGTCCAATGAGAGTGTAAAGAAGTAGTGAAGCACCTCAAAACCAGCACCAGCCTAAAATATTTTAGGCATTTTTTAGTGATTTTACAAAGCAGTACCTATCATTTATATGCTCAGATTAATGATTTGTTAACACATTACGTTGTTTCAGGGAGTAGGTGATAGCAGGTATTTAAGAAAGGAGAGAATACAAAAGGTGTATTATCTCAGAATTGTGGAGATGCTCAGAGAATTTTAGCACAGCGATGTCTGAATGTTAATGCAGACTGAAGTGTACATGTTCTGATGGGGATTCCATGTGTGCTGGTCTGCAGCAGGTCTTCTGAAGACTTGCTATTAAAGTTATGCAAACGCATAACTTTCACTGAAAGTGTTATTTTTTCTTAGTGCACAAAGGAAATGGAAATAATTGCAAAAGGAGTGTTCTGGTGGAACAGACTGCTTGGCTTCTGCAGGCGGGCAGGTTTGGTAAGTTTTTTTTTTTTCATTCCTCATTTCTATTAGTCTGGGAAAAAGCTTTTTTTAAAGACTAAGTCCTGTTCTCAGACAGACAGCTTGGAACACACTGCCTCATCTCATGTAAGCTCTGGAGAGGTGTTCCAGTCTTGTAGTGCAAGCTCTCAGCACTGGTTGGTGTGTACCTGGTGAGATTCAGCAGCAGCAGCAGAACCCAGGCAAAGCCAGCCTGAATGCACTTTTCATCTCAGTAGTGCAAGTGCAAGTGATTTGTAGTGTGCTGTAACTATTTAAAACTATTTTCACGGGAAGTGAGAGCTTCCCATGAAACAAAACAGAAAACATAAAAGACCTTTCTCTTTTACGAAGATGAAATCATCGCAGGGCCGAGATGTTAATCTATCGTGTTTTTTTAATCATCCCTTCAGAGTTAATAAATGTCCTGTGGCAAAGTACTGACGTTATGCAACCCCGTGTCTCCCTAAATCAATTTTCCTTCCACTTGTGTGCACTTCCTCCCCGCCAGGCCATACCCACGGCATCTCAGTCATGCCTTGTTAAAGGTGCCGTGGAGCAGGCTCCATGCTGGGGCTGCACTCCTGCAGCACCTGGTCCTGAAAATACTCCTTTATTCACCTGCTGAAGAGGAGACAAGCCTGGCCACACCTTCGTTTTGTGTTGTGCATGGTAAGAACAGTGTTGTGCTTGCAGCTGGGAGAGGGACAGTGTCTTTAATTTGGCTGATTAATACTCCCAGGTAATGGGTGCTTCCAAGCTGGACATTGGGCTTTTTACCTGTGAAAATGCAGCAAAGTTATCTAGTGCTTTCTCTTCCTTCTGGAATTTTCCTCTCTCCCTGCCAAAATTCAGGTTTCTCTGAGGGTTTAACTTTTGGTGAGGTATTTGTTTGTCCGGGGACCCAAGGACCTGCTGCCGCACAATTGCAGCCATTGTATCTTGCATTCTCTGAATTGTTGCTGTGAAGTCTGCGGGCAGCCAAGCTCTGTGTGCAGCCTGTTTTTAGAGGAATTCCTGCATCCAAGCACAATAGGAGGAAAGGGCCAGACTCTTAGCAGCTCTAATTCCAGCACAGCCCCTGTAATGTTACCAGGGGTGTAGTAAAGCTGGATTAATACTGTGTTAGGCATGGGAACACAAGCATGCACAAGCACAATCCTCGAAACAGGTTATAATGCACTTGACCCCCACTGGAAAAAAAGAGTTCAAGTTCTCCCATAGAAGATATATTTCAAAGTATTAGTTCAAAAGAAAGCTTACCCCTCAGATTTAAATATTCATTAAGCCCACATGCAGTTCAGTTTTCAGAGGTCTGTCTCCCAGGGACAGAGAAATACAGAGACACTATCACATCAACTGTGTATTATTACTATCTGGGCATTTTCATTTGGCAGAGTGGAAAGGCAGTAAAAGGAAATGGTAAAGAGTTCTGGTTATTTCTTTTTTTCTTTTTCTTCTCTCCTTTTCCTCCAAGGTTCAGCCACCTGGGCTAAGCAGTACTATTAAATCCTCACCCTGCTAGAAGCTTCTTGATAACTGATATTCTGGTGCTCATCCTGAGCCTCAGTTGCTCTCCTTCGGCAGGACTGCTCAAATGCTGCTTGCCAGGTGTTTTGAGGGAGAGGAAAGACCCGAGTAAGTCAGTAACAGAGTGCTCTTACCTCTCTGATGAGCTCAGGAGTAGCTGTAGGTTTGCTGGTTAGGACAGAAGTAGGCAAAAAGAAAATGTCCCACCAGCTTATATAGGCTAGCATGGCTCCTGTCCTGATATTACTGATTTGTTTCTCCTCCCACTTGGTGAGCTCCAAGTGAATGTTAAGAAGGTTCCCCTTTGAATTCTCCACCTTTCCTCTTGCTCTGTCCTGGGTCTCTTGCCAACAGGCTATCCAAGTGTCCTCTTCCCTGCTGTTGTTTTTTCAAAATTATTAATTTTTATTTTTTAAAAATTAGTTCTCCTTTAACTTTGTCCTTTCTCCTCCTCTACCACTTAAAAGGGCTGACGATTTTGGAATGGACTCTCAGTGCACCTGAGCTTGACCTCTCCAGCATTATCCTCCTTATGCAACAAAACTTAGCATCCTTCCCTATCAAAATTCTGACCTGAGAATGTGCAATACAGCATCTTGTGTTCAGCAGCCTGTCAAGTTTTCCTGTTTCTGGGTAGTTTTCAGAAGCACTATTCTGTTAATGAAATGCAGTGAAAGATCTGGTGACCTTCCATTGTTTAACTACTTTTTAACAGTTATTTGAAAAATTCAAGGGGTATTTTTCTTTCTTTTCCTTTTTAATTTTTTTTTTTTAACCTATCCTCCCTACCTCACTGGAGGAATCTGAAATAGCAGAAGTGTGGCATATTTGAGAAGTTTATAAGGCTGTGAAAGTGCTGCAAAAGGCAGAGAAGAGGCTGGAGAGGGAAGTCTTGAGATAGTGACTTATAGGAGAAAGGGCAGAGAAGAAGCTGGTGAACTTAAGGGACCTTTTAGGCTAATTTAAGCCATGGTATAACTCACTTTAGGACTATTACCCAGTGATGGCTGAGAGAAGCAACCTTGCAAATTGAGCTGGGTGCTGGAGAGAATGGTTTATTGTTGAACCAGAACCCATCTAAGCTTTGTGACTTTGCCTCCTCCAGCCCTGTGGAAGCAGCCTCAGCATGCACATGAGCTGGAGTGATGTTATTCTCACCGTGCTCATTCCCAGGGTGCATCTCTTTTGATGGAGATGTTTTTAACAGCAGACTGGAATTTTTTTCTCCCCTGAGAGGAGGGGATCTGATATGAGCTGTCAGCTCAGCATTGCTGCAAGAGCCAGTCTTCCTCTGATCAAACAGGCAGCAGCCCTTGTGAGTGAGCCAGACACTGTCATCCCATGCCTTTGCACCCAGTAGGACACGAAATTTTGCAGGGGAAGCTGCTTCACTCTAGTGCAGTTAACATATTTTGCCTTTACTATTAATTTTTCCTTGGGCTGCCTTTGCTTTCTCACAGGTGAAATTAACCCTCACATGTCCAAAGAAGGGAAATGGAATAGGGGATTGGGATGGGAGAGCCACACAGGGAGTCTGTCCAAACTGAATTTTTTAAGCTTCACACCTCTCATGTTTCAGGGATGCCCAGGCCTGGCTTCAAGTTATTTACAGCAACATCTTTTCAGCTCTCCCTCAGAGGGGTGCAGCACAGGCTGCAGGCAGGGCTCACTCCTGGGCTGTGCTGCCTCCACCTGTGGAGCTGTGGGGTTTTTCTTTCCTCCAGGGAATCACAGATTCACAGAATATTCTCAGTTGGAAGGGACCCACAAGAATCATTGAGTCCAACTCCTAAGTAAATGGAATACAGGGACTGAACCCACAGCTTTGGTGATATTAGCACCATGCTCTCACCAACTGAGCTAATGTCAGGGTCACAGAATCCCAGAATGGTTTGGGTTGGAAGGGACCTTAAAGCTCATCTCATTCCCCCCCCTGCCATGGACAGGGACACCTTCCACTATCCCAGCTTGCTCCAAGCCCTGTCCTGCTCATCCTGGAACACTTCCAGGGATGGGGCAGCCACAGGCAGGGCCTGTGCCAAGGCCTCCCCACCCTCACACAGAACAATTTCTTCATAATATCTGATCTCAACTGCTCTCTGTCAGCTTGAAGCCACTGCCACCTGTCCTGTCACCACCTGTCCCTGTACAAAGGAACCAGATCCAGGAGTGCTCTGTCTGATTCTGGTGCCTTAATGAGGTATTTGACAGGTTGGAGTGACACACAGAAAAGGCAGTGGCTGGCAGGTCAGTGATGGATATCTTGGAGAGGTGCATTGTTTAGATTATCGGGGCAGGTTAATAAGTAACAGGATCACAGTCTGCTGATGCCTGCGTGGGAATGAGGTCCCTGGCAGCAGCCTGCTCTGGGCTCGAGGCAGAGCAGGGAAGATCTCCAGTGCCATGTGACAGAATCACTGGATCCCAGGTGCAGCCAGCTACTGGAGGATACGGGAATGCCTGCCTCAGCTGTGTGCCCTAGGCAAAGCACTCCTGGTTGCCTGAGGACTGAGATTCCCGCTGTCTAGCATTGATGTGGAAAAGTGGGAATGATAGAAAACCTCCCAGGTGTAACTCAGTGCCAGTTCTGGTGCCCATCACTTATGTCCAGTGCTGGCCACTCAAGGATGTTTGTATCCTTTGGGGTTCAAGGTGGGAAGACCGAAACAGCAATGGCCATTTGTGGTAGTTTGGGCCAAATTTTGGAGGAAAATATCCTCTGATATAAAGCGAGTTACAGCCACCCCTCCCCCACCAGGTTCGGGAAAGAAAT